>JAIPRL010004642.1:3108-36623 GCA_025469235.1 Pemphigus obesinymphae | reverse complement strand
TTATAATAATTGTTATTATAGAACAAAGTATGTTATTGTGACCACAGATTATTTAAATTGTAAATAGTCTTTGATCATATCATGACATTTTGTACTTAGATATTAAATTATACATTAGTGAATAATGATTATAATAATATATTAATTGACTATAAAAATATTCATTACGGGGAGTGATTGTGTATACATATTGAATGATGTAATATATGATATATGGATATCATTACATAGCCTTGGTACAAAAGTTAATGTACTTGAAAGGAGCTGTATCAGGTAAGGCCGCCCAAGTTATAGAATCTATACCAACAGTGATGCCAATTATAACATTGCCTGGACCGCATTAATTGAGCGTTTTGAAAACAAACAGATATTAGTAAATAAGCACATAAGAATATTGTATCCAGATACGCCGACACGACGTAAGTGTGCAAAGTAGTTGAGAAAATTATTAACTAATTGTAAACAAAATCTAAGAGCGTTACAAGCCTTAGGTCTACCAATTTACACTTGGGATCCTATAATGATCCATCTAATCTATAGAAAATTGAACGCCGAAATAAAACAAACATGGTATATAATAATATCTCAAAAAGGAGAGAAGAATGAAGACGGTTTACCAAGCTTAAACCGTTTAATGTAATTTATGGGGATACAATGTAACGCGTAAGAGTCAGCTCAGTCTAGTGAAGGCGATGGAAAACAAAGATTCAATGTCACCAATGGAGTTCAAAAAAAGACAAAGGTATCAACAGTTACAATTGCAGCAGACAAAGGTAAAAATAAATGTATATTATGTGAAAATAATCATGAGATATATTTATATCGGTGCCCAAAATTGTTAAATATGGAAGTAGCTAATCGATTAGCAACAATTAAGAGGAATGGCGTTTGTTTTAATTATGTTAAGGACACGCATACGGCAAATTAATACAAGTCAAAGTATAGGTGCAACCAGTGCTCAAAAAAGCATAACATCTTGCTACATTTTAAAGATAAGGGTGATATCAGTAATAACCAATTAAAGAAAGCAGAGAAATCAGTGGAACCAAATAACTAGACTGATGAAGCAGAAACAGTAAATGTATACACAATGTATATATGGCAGTGATAAAAATACAACAAGATGATGGAGAATGGTTTAAATGTAGAGTCCTATTAAACATAGGGTCACAAAGTAATCTTGTATCTGATAAAGTATTTAATCGACTTGGTTCAAAAGGTGTACAAACTAATATCAAAATTCAAGGAGTCAACAACATTGAATCAGAGACATATAAGGAAGTAAAGGTCATATTTAAATCCTGTGTAAATTCTTTTCAGAAATCTATTGATTATCTAGTGGTACCTAAAGTAATAGACCAACTACCAAATCTGAAGATTAATACCGATCATTGGGGCCTACCATCCAATCTACCATTAGCCGATCCAGAATTTTGGAAACCCGGGTATATTGATGCACTAATAGGTGCAGAGATGATTTCGGACCTATTGTTAGCAGGGAAATTGAAGCCACCAGGTAAGTTACCTGCATTACAAAATTCGGTTCTTGGCTGGTTCACCGCAGGACGTGTACCGGAGATAAGCGGCAAGGAGTATAAACAACAAAGATTGTCTGTCTCACAACACGAATTTCCAATGAAGAACCAACAATAAATGATATATTTATCAAAGTTCTGGGTAGTAGAAGAATTAAATGGCAGGAAGGCAGAATGGTCCACTGAAGCACATGAGTGTGAAGAATTATTCAAATAAACAACGAAACGTACCGAAGAAGGGAGATTTGTCGTTCAGCTGCCCACAAAGGAAAATATGTATTTGGGAAAACCATATACAACCGCAAAGAATCGATTTCTAGAATAGAAAGGCGTTTGCAGCGCGACCAAGATTTGAAAAAATATACATTAAATTTATACAAGAGTATGAATTACTACAACATATGAAGTTGGATAGACAAGAAGACAATTTAGTTAAAAAGGAGATGTGCTACTTTGTCTCTCATATCATGCAGTATTCAATTTAACAAAGTCAGACAAGTTGAGAGTTGTTTTTGATGACTCGTCTAAAATTACAAATGGTTTTTCATTTAATGACATACTACAAGCAGATCCGATGTTTCAAGAAGACCTAGTTCAAATACTGTTGAAATTTAGAACTAGAAGATTGGCGTTCATGTCGGATATTGTTAAAAACTATAGACAAATATTAATTGACCCAGATTAAACTGATCTACAAAAAACATTATGGTGAGAAGAGGTCAATAAACCATTATAAGAATATGAATTATTGGCAGTAACCTATGGAGAAACATCATCCTCTTTCTTGGCGACTAGATGTCTTAAACAATCAGCAGAAGAAAACATGAGTAACTATCCTAAGGCAACAGATGTGATTGACAAGGATTTCTATATGGATGACATTTTAACTGGGACAGATTTTATAGAAGAAACAATCCAGCTAAAAAAGAACATGATATCAATTCTTCAATAAGGGAAATATTTGAATTGAGCAAGTGGTGTTCAAATTATTTCGAATTGATAGAAGATATTCCAGTTAACCAAAGGAAGGCAAGCTGCATATTAGGGGAAAAGTTGAATGGTGTAAAAACACTAGGTGTATTGTGATTTCCAACCCTTGATGAATAATGTTGTTAAATTGATTTTTTACCTAATGAGTTGATTGTATAATAACCAAGCGCAAGGTATGTATCTTAATTGCTAAGATATATGACTCTTTAGGGTTGATAGCGGTAGTGGTGATTACAGCAAAAATCTTCATGCAAAAACTGTAGTTAACCAAGGCTGTTTGGGATCCGGATTTGGATTCGAAATTCAAAGAAGAATTGCTGAACATTTTCCAACTTCTTAAGTCTATTAAGGAAATTGGGGCTCCAAGGAACATTTCACCAATGTGCAAGCAACTAAATTAGAAATGCATGGTTTCTGTGATGCCAGTGAGTCTATTTATGGTGCTTGTATATATATTAGAGCAGTAGGACATAATCCAGAACACATTTCATCACGTTTGCTATGCTCTAAATCAAGAGTAGCCCCATTAAAGCAACTAAGTATACCACGACTATAGTTATTGGGTGCATTACTTCTGTCTAGGTTGATAGAGAAGGTTAGAGGAGCAGTTGACCTTTCTATTAACCAAGTATTTAAATGGACCGGGACCCACTCAAAAATTGTTTTGGCATGGTTAAATAAGTCACCAAAAAAATGGAAAACACTTGTGGCAAATGGGGTAGCAGAAATTCAAAGATTAACTACAGGTGTCAAATGGGGCCATGTGCCCTCAGGTAACAGTCCCGTAGATTTAGTATCAAAAGTATGCAAGAAGTTACTGATTTTACTGTCAAATGGTGGAATGGCCCTAAATGATTAGTGAAGGTGGAAGACTATTGGCCATGAAATTAAAACACATGCAATGAAGTTCCTGAAGCTAAATCAGTAATAGCGGTAACATTAACAAATCCAAACTATGATATATTAACAAAATATTCTTCCTGGCGTAAGTTAATCCTAGTAATAACATACTGTTTGCATTTTATAGCCAATTACAGGAACAAACAAAGAATATCTAGGAAGGAAAAGAGTACAAAATATAGAATAGGTCTTCTTTCTCATAAGGAACTGGAGGAAGCGCGCCTGAGTACTTTACGAATGGACAACGATTTCAAGAAATTATGGTCAGATACCAAACACAAGGAAGCTATTAAACAGTATTTAGCTTCAAGGAGAATTAAATTTTCTTTCATACCCCCACTAGCTCCACATCAAGGTGGTATATGGGAGGCTGGGATCAAAGTGTCAAGTCCTATCTCAAACGGTCATTGATGACACACGCCTGATCTACGAAAAGTTGACTAATTTACTGTGTCAGGTAAAAGCTTGTTTGAATTCACGTCCACTGCCATCAATGTCTGACGACCCAAGAAATGGAACCGCTCACCCCAGCGCATTTTTTGATAGGCGCTCCAATCCTTGCAATTCCACAAGAGGAACTTCACGAACTACCCCAAAGTAATTTAAATCGTTGGAGATTTGTTCAACATTTCACTCAACAAGTATGGAAAAGGTGGAAAGAAGAATACTTGAATACTAGACAACAGAGACAGAAGTGTAAAACCTTCTCGCCTAATTTATAGACCGGTACGTTGGTGTTACTAAAGGATGGCTCTGTAATCCCGGCAAGCTGGCTATTAGGTAGAGTGGAGGAGATATATACAGGAAAGGATGATTTGGTTCGCAGTGCCAATATGCACACCAGTCGTGGAGACATGATTCGTGCCATTCACAAATAGTTCCACTGCTCAACACTCAAGAAACTACTTCATTGGATGATACATAGCCGTCCAAAGCCGGAAGTGTTGAGAGCAGCACTGAACAAATGCTATAAAATTATCTGGGAACAAATGTTAGGTTGTGTTTTTTATATTGTTTGTTGTGGTTTTGTTTAGTTAAAAAAATTATGTGAAAAAACAAAATGTTTAATGTATTAAAAATTAAATGAGTTTGTAAAAATAGTAAAATAAAAAAAGAGTTTATACAATCCACTACAAAGTGTTATTTTCAACCCAGAACAAATGAGTGTATAAAATAAGTTTACACATTTAATATGAATTTTGGTATACCTATCGAAGACGTATGATACGTATAGGTATATTCTAACCACGTTAAAAAGATGATTCAGTGGCTGACCAATTTGCATTCGTTTTGGTTAAATCCATATTTAATATGGCCATCCATCATAAGTATTATTGAATACAGAACTTATAAAATATAGATATAACCAACATGCTATATTGAATATATAAATATATGTACCTTATGCCAGCAGCGTCATCACGAAGAAACTATTTATGGAAGGGGGGAGCATGTATGCCTCAAAAATAACGACAAAATACATCTTTGAAATGTAAATAAGCAAAATAAAGGTCATCAAATTTTTAGGTACCGACTAAATATGAATAATTATTTCTCAAAAATACTTCCTTCAAACCGTAAATAAGCAAAAAAAATAAAAAATATATCAACTTTTTGTTTTTGTCAACTAAAACCTTAAAATTACCGATTGGTGTTTTGTTTGGGAAAAGCAATTCCCCCCCCCCCCCCAAGACCCCTTTATCGGAACGGCTTTGTATGCCAGTCGAAATCAAATGCTCATTAGTCACTACAAATATATTTTATGGCCGAATCGACGTTCATCCTAAATTATATGTCAATTTGATGAAATTGGAAAATGTTATTACCTAACTTAATTCAACTTATATTTATTTTGTAATTTTATCATTTTTTTTTTTTTTTTTTATGCATTATTATGTGATTTTACACGATACACATAATATTATAAGAATGATTAAATGAAAAAAAATTGAAAATAATATCTAAATTTGTTTAGTACATAATATGTATGTGTATATTTTGATTTCATAACTCCATACATAGGTACTTATTTGTATACAAATGAATATTATCTAAAAGGACATGTTTTCAAAATAATTTAATGGTAAAACTAGACAATCAAATTCAAATTTGGAAATTGAAAATAAGTGACTTCGAAAATGATCGAAAAAAATCAAAAAATCAAATCAATCTCTTCCCATGTAATTATTTGATGTTACTTAAACATATAAATATATTACCAATACTATACTTCTTAAAATAAGATCCATAGTCCATACTCATGTCAGCTGTGAATGCTCTCTGCGGACCACGAATATCTAGTTATATCACAGAACATTATAATTTGTATAGCGATTTATCGTATAGTCCGATTTGTATGTGGAAAATAGATTTAACTTTACCAACAAATTAACTTATAATCAACTTATTTATTTTTAAATTTTTAAATAAAAAATATTCAATATTCAATATTATCAATAAATTAAATTCAGTTTTCAAAATCACTACAGGACTAATCAATCAATAGCTATATTGATGAACAATAAACCGATCTTTTTAGTGGGTAAAACTCGCCAGCAGAAAGCCGCCTTAAGAAGACGTTGCATCGAAGATTTTCAGTGGTAAAAAAAATGTTTACGCAAAACAAATGAAATGGAGTTTAAAAATAATTTTAAATTTAAAGCACCTTTATAAAATGTATAGAAAATAACATTTTGGAGACAACATCATCGGTGTTTTTTTAAATAATATATTTTTTTAAATAGTATTTTGTACCTTCAATGACGAGCAATATTTAGAAAATTGTAAAACCCCAATGAAATTATCTCTGAAATGTCGTCATCTACAAATTGTATAATAGATGTTATAACTTTGTGTTAAAATTATTTTGAAAAGCCATTTTATTTGTGTTGCATAAACGTATTTTTAAACAATTTTCGTGATTGAATAACAAAAAAAATTATGCTGACACAGGACTATTTTTCAATTACTATTAAATTATATTAAAATAGTTTATAATTGTTAGATTTTTCTTTTTCTTAAAATGTCTAAAATTAACTATACACAACCCCTTAAAAATCGGGCGTGCGACGTCCTCTTAAGAAGTTACCATAGCCGTTCAAAATACGACGGAAAACACTTTCACCCATTTCCAATGCTATAGATTATAATATAATTATTGTAGTCTGTAGAATAATTAATTTGATACCAAAAAAAAAAAAGGATGAGAACTTAAACTATGATCGTACACCAGATTTTTAAATTTTATTTGAAATTGTAGTTGATATACAATTTATTTTGAAAATAAGATATTTTTATGTTTTTCAACATTTTATAGAACATGATAGAATTAATTAATCGTAAAACGCTGACGTACAATCATAGTTTATGTTCTCGTCTTTTTATTGGTACCAAATCGTTGACCTACCACCTACGAAAATTATATATTATGCGTACTAATAGAACTACTGTAAAAACAATTTTTATATGTTTTTTATAACAAATATCGTGATAACACAATAATAAAAATAGTACTAATACGGGAATATTTTTAAACTACTTTTAAAATATTTTTAAATTATTGGATTTACATTTTTCTTTAAATGCATAAGAATTTGCCTATACAAAACCCCTTATAATATGGTTGTGTGTGGCATCCTCTTAAGGGGTTCTGTATAGGCTATTTTACGAAAATATGAAAAATATTTATTATTTGATATTTCAAAATAATGTATTTGACATATGCACGAATTAAGATATCTTAATTCGTGGACATATGGTCCCCATGTATCACATTTCATTGTTGATTATTATTTTTATTTATTTATAAAATATTTAAAAAAACACTTTTGCAAGTTCTCAATTTTTATCAAATTGTTGAATGTTGATGCAAAAATTAATAATTATATTTTATAATGATAAAAATTATTTACTGCCTTACATTCTACAAAACCAGTTTTCTCTATGTACATTTAAAATGTTTTACAAGTTCAAATAATAACAGTAGGTATACACAGAACAGATATAGCTACATAGAACATTAGTTTTAAATTTAATATTTCAATCTATCATTTGTTTACAAATTGCTTCCAATTCAATATACCTAACCTACTATATTATGTATCCTAATAAACAATAAATAATTAAAAATATAATATAAACAATTTAAAAGTAAATCTAATTATTTTACTGAAAATAATGAATATTATTTGTTTACAATATTTTAAATCATGTTCTGAATATGCATAATTAAAAATTTAAAGGTTGCTATACACATATTCCAGTAAACCTGAGACATATAATTGCACTCACAAACCTAATCTGTGATCATTCTCAGCAATCTTGCAGTAGTGTTGTATGATAATGCCTTCGGGTGATGATATTTTTACATTTTAGGATTGTTAATTTTAAATTTTTTTACAGGAAATTATTTGGTGACAGAATGCTTAATTATTAGTTTACATTTTTCTACCAATTTCGAATAAGTTACTGGATTCTCGTGGTAATCATTCAACTTGATTTTCCCCTTAATTTAACCCTCATAATTGTTGATAAACTTCATACAATATGGTATAGGTAATTGCGCAAGCATATTTTAGCATTGCAAGTCTATTGGGACATGTGTAATCTTACACCAGCATTTTTTATTTTTTTAAACTATTTTATCAAATTATAATAAATTATTATATATATAATAATTAATAATAGTATTAGTACCTATTACATAAATAATGTTATATGTAATAGTGTTGTAAAGTATTTAAATACAATTAAGGAGTATTTAAAAAGTATTTTAAATCAGGACTTGGAACCTTTATGTTTTTTGCGGTTCCGGTTTGGGTTCGGTTTTTTGAAAATCAAATTTTTCGGTTCCGGTTTTTAGAATTTTAAAAAAAAGGTTCCGGTTTCGGTTCTAGTGAATACCGGTATTTATAGGTTCCTACTCTACAAAAAAAGTTTTCGAAATTTAAGAATGAAGAACGATGAATCATAATATTTTATAGATTATATTTTTTCATGAATCAATTAATGTAATTTAAAGTTAATTTATACCTTTTGGGGTAGTCATGTTTATATCTCACGGACTTTATAAAGTTTCATGTTTTCTGTTATACATTGTTAAAACAAATACGATTATTTTACATTTTGCACATCTTTGATGTTAAAATATTTACTATATTTTATTGATTTATATGATAACAATAAATATTTTATATTATTTTTGTTGTCACCTATAAAATGTAATAATAAAAGTATTAAATGTATCAGTTACTAATTAATTTAAAATTTAAATAGGTACTTTATTTTGTATTTTTACAGAAATTTAAATCCTTTTCCGTAAAAAGTAATTGCTTATTATAATATAATATAATTATTGTATTGCCATTATCTTTAATCTATTAATTATTATACTTACCTATCTATATAATGTATTAATAACAGAGTTGTAAAATATTTGAATATTGGTATTCAAATACTTTTTTATGGTATTGAATACTAATTTATTTAAAAGACTTTTACATTTTATATTTATATTATATTATATTATTTATTAAAAATAAATATATACCTATATATATATTATTATAAAATCGGATAAGCTATATGATTTATTTAATAGATCAAAATTTAAAATCATGATATGATTATACAATATTGTATGACTATAAGCATGATTAAGCAACAGTGCTCCGGTCAAAAAATATTTAGCATAGGTGGTCAGGAACATCAATATCTCACAATCATTTTAAACAAATTCTATTTTTGAAATGTAATAGTCATATAATTAATATTAATATTATATTAAAAATATATTTCAGAAACATAATTTGTTCAAAATATGTCAGTAAATATTATGTATAGGTAATTATTATTATATACCTAATTACCTACCTATATTAATAATACTATTGAGGTTAGAGGTTCAAGTATTTAGGGTCAGTTGTACAGAAAGATGGGGGTTTCGAAGAGGATATGAAACACAGGATTAAGCGTGAATGGAAATAAGTGAAGAGAAGTCAGTGTTTTGTGTGACAAAAGAATCCCTATTAGGTTAAAAGTTAAATGTTATAAGGCAGTGGTGAGATCTGCAATGTTGTATGTTGGGTAGTAGATAGGAAGATAGAACAAAGAATAAGTGTAGGAGAGATGATAATGTTAAGGTGGATGAGTGGTGTAACTAGAGAGGATAAAATAAGGAATGAATATATAAGAGGTAGTTAGGAGTAGTTTCAGTAGTTGACAAAATGAGGGAGTAAGATCAGTAAAGAAAATGTATATTGATGGAAAGGGAAGAACGAAAAAGAGGTTGTGGGATGTGATGGCGAATGATATAAGAAAGGTGTGGATAAATTAAGAAGATGTGGGGGATAGAGTTAAGTGGAAATGTAAAACTAGAGTGGCCAACGACCCCAAATAGTTGGGAGATAAGATGAAAGAGAAGAAGACCTATATTAATAAAATATAAATTTTTTTTTTTAAGTATTTCAGTATTTACTTAAATACATTGAATAAATAAGTATTATCTTTACAGCTCTGATTAATACATTTTTCTTCTGTAAAAAATGGTTAATAAATTCACAATGTTTATTATACTTACTCGTTTTATATTCTATGATACAACAACAAACACCATTTTTTTTGGTTATTTAGGTAATATTATGCTTTCCTATTAAGGCTATCGTGTGATAAAACAAATTTTTTTTTACTTTAATAATAAACAATATTTTATATTTAAAATGTCATTATATAATATGTGTTAATATCAATAATACAGAAATATGGAGAAACTTGTAGGGGTAAAATGATCTATTTTTCCAAATCTAGTTTTACCAATATTGTTAATACATGCATTGAGTGAGATAAACAATGTTTATTGGGTATTTCAGAGTTTGGTATTTGCATTTCTCATTATGCCGTGTCCTACGTGGAATCCGTCAATGCAATGCGTCCAATGCGATAATCCAATAATGCAAAAAAACGTCGTATCCTATGTGGCGTCCATCAATGCGATATTGCGAGCATCGCGCTAGTGTCCGTATTGACGTAGTATACAATTTATAACAATATTCATAACTCGTCAGTTCATCACAGACGATTTTGAAGTACATTGGTCTAAGTAAAATTATAATTTATAATTATGTTGTTCTCAAAATCAGAAATAGTTTCATTATTAAATTTATCTGAAAGTACTTACCTTAAATATCTAATTTTAAAATTTAAAAAGAAATGTTTGCCAATACAACAGATCTATAAAAGTATAAAGATCGTTTTATTTTCGGTGAATTCCATCATTTGTATGGAAATTTACGTGGCAATGCTGTTTTATTTTTAATATACATTAGGATGTCTATAGACATATTTGACTACATAGTAGAAAAAATAACTCCAACAAATGTTTTTGATGTATTCATAACTCCAAAATTTGAAATAATATAATTTAAAAAATAATAAATAATATTTATATATAATTATTTTAGTTTAGAAATGTTAATACATTATTAATTATATTCAATAATTATAGGAAGTCATAATAAGTTAGACTATAACTACCTATATGAGTGGTATATTACGAAATAATAACTAGTCACCTGGATTTAATAATATATAGGTATTATAATATAATGTAGAATTATATTTGTCATCGTCTGAATGTTGCATGTGATGATGGGTTCTGTGTGGGTGGGAAAATATGATCGAACACCAAACCACCCAATAATAGCATATTATCCACAAGTACTTACTCAATTTATAAGTATAATATAATATAATATGAATAATAATATCATATTTTATAATATTAAACGCATTATCGCATACAGCGAAAACAAATTATTTTGTTTTTCAAATTTGCGTCCGATCCGTCCGTTACTGGATTATCGCATTTTCAGCACACATAGAACAGTTGTATTGCCTTACATACACTTGTTTTTATTTTTCGCCGGATTATCTCATCGGACATATTTGACGGACGCCACATAGGACACGCCATTAGTCAAACTTAATAGCTTATAAGTGTAATAATAATTTGAAAAGTATTTAAATACCTACTTTTACAAGTTTTACAAGTATTTGTATTAATATTTAAATACTTTTGTAAATGTATTTAAAAATATGTATTTGAATACATTTTAAAAGTATTTTTTACAACACTGAATAATACCACAATGCAATTGGAAGAAAAAAGTATATTGTTACTTGATAATTTATAGATTTATAATCAATAATAATACAATATAGTTAAACATTTTCGATTTAAAAATAACAAAACATATAAAATAGTGAAATTATTTAACATGATATTAATTGTTTTTTTGTGGTGTGGCAACAATGACTGTTTTGACTTCTGTATATGGTTTCAGACCATATTCAGCCATTTCTCGTCCATGACCAGACATTTTAAAACCACCAAATGGTGCTTGTACTCCAAATACATTGTAACAGTTGACCCTAATAACAAATTAATCATTTTAGATAAAATAGTAGAGTTGGAAAAGTATTCATCTTTGAAATAAATTCTCAAGACAAGTCCAGTACTTAATTATTAAAAAATTGAGTACTCAACTTTACTCAAGTACTAGTATTCATTCATATAGATTTAAAATCATTTATTGATTGGTATTTTATTAGAAAAATCAAATTGTAAAATTTAAAATATCTCAAAAATCTGATGTTTCCGAGAAAAACAATGTTTGAATTTACAAAAATTAATTGTTATTTTTATTATACTGTGCATTTCTATTTTTTGGATCCCGATTACCTATTATACCTATTATACTCTATTCTAAATAATAAGACACTGGTTTATACATCACAACTGACGGTCGCATTGTGCACCTAATAAAATTGTATATAAAACTATTATTTATTTATTGCTGTTTTAGTAATTGTCGTTAATTATTATTTTACATATTATATATCATATATCACATTGCTGTATTGTTGGTTGCTGCTCGGCAATGCCTCAGAGGCTGCTGCGTGGTATTCCATCACTGCCACTATCGCAAGATTACTACAGTACTGTCCGTTGCGCACACTTGAAAAATGCATGTATGATACGCCATTTACACAGGCGCAGTTTTATTTTATTCCCTCTCCGGCGAAATATACACCGTGTAAATTATATAGCATGGCACACAAAACTAGTTTGAACCACCAACTATATATATATATATAATTATATTCTGTGGTCGTATGTCGTAACGACGTTTGTCATTTGGTGCAGTTATTATCTACCCATTTTTAGATGTGATGAGGATGTCACTTATCCAGGTTATATAGGCATAAGGTAAATTGAATTATGTGAATGTAGGTATGTTTAAATAAAATGAAAGACGTATGTTCATTATTACAGTACCTACCTATTATATAGACATTAAAAAAAAAAACGTAATACAGAATTGTTAATATATTTGTTATTATTCCGTAGTATTTTTTGGTTTTGCACTATCAGATATTTCAACCACGAGCCACTACTGCTCAAGTCGTCTAATTTTGAACACACTTGACCACTACCAAATTGTAATTACAGAATGATGAATATAACATAAATCTAGGAAAAAAGCAACAGAAAAAAAAAACAAATTTTTTTAATGTTTGGATTTTATACATAAACAAAATAATGATAACTAGGTATTTTTCATAATATTTGTTGTCATTTTAAAAATAATAGTAAAATAAATCATTTTCAATAATCACAGATATAATAATTAATAATATGGTATAGAGCAATAACGATAAATATAATGAAATTATTACCCTAAAATACTGACTACAATGACTACAAACACATAATTATAACTGTGATTATTGAAAATTATATATTTATTATACCATTGATTATAATGTGTATACAAGACCATGATTATACCCATTATATTATGAGAAATTAATAACAAATGGTATAAGAATACCGAATTACCATTATTTTGTTATAATATTATATTAAATTCAAACTTTAAAAGAATTTGTTTTCTTTTTAATTTTTTTCCCTGTGGCTTTTTTTCCTATTACCATATAACATATTGTCAGTAATAAGGGTAATTAGTAATAAATATTTTTAATGTTCTGTATAAACATTATTTAGATGTAAATGTTGATAATGTCATAATTTTGTTTATCTGAACAGAGTGTGATGAAGAATGCCTGCCATTGGACAAAAACTAGTCCACTGTCCGGTGTCTTCTTATTTAGAAAAGAGTATAGATCACTAGATCGAATTTAAGAATTCTATCCGTTTATAGAAATCAATACTTGTGACTAACTTTATGCAATAGTTATTGCATAAATAATTTAGTTATTAATACACATTACTTACCACACTGTTCCAGCCCTAAAACTCTGTATTGCTTTATTCACTGTATCTATATTCTTTGAAAATACTGCAGCTGCCAAACCATAATCAGAATTATTGGCTCGACTAATAACTTCATCAAAATCACTGAACTTTAAAATTTGTTGTACAGGGCCAAAAATCTGTAAGTTTAAATAAAATGCAAATTTTTGACATAAAAAGGAAAATAACCAATGATTTAATTTAATTATTAAAATTTTACTTCTTCTTTTGCTATCGTCATATCATCTTTAACATTAGCAAACACAGTTGGTTGTACAAAGTAACCTTTGTCACCAACACGCGAACCACCTGTGACGAGTGAAGCTCCTTGTTTTTTTCCACTTTCAATCATACCAAGAATCTTATTCAATTGTTCTTCATCAATCTAATCACATTATAATAACATTAACAAATATTTATATTTTAAGTATAAATTTATTAGAATAAAGATTAGTTGTTACCTGAGGTCCTTGATTTGTTTTTGGATCAAATTGATCACCTACAATACGTTTCTCTGCTCGTTTTGCACTTTTTTCTACAAACTCATCATAAATAGAATCATGAACAAATGTTCGAGAACCGGCACAACAGCATTGTCCCTAAATCATAATTAAAAAATGTCATCAACATGTAAATATATTTTATAACTTCTACGAGGTGCTCACATTATATTTGCATATTTGCATTGGATAATGGATTGATGTCCATTATAATTTATAATATACATATAAAATAACAGGGGTTGAAACCAGAATTTAATGATTTAATTTAATGACCGAAAAAAATAGAAATAGTAAAATCCAAACCTATTTTGTTTATATACCAGTTTTAAAAACTAAACCAAAAACCGTAAAAATAATGTATCTATTATAAAATACATACAAAACATCAAATATCTGATTTAAAACCAATACTGAAAATCAAAAAGATTAAAATAGGTTTCAACCCCTGTAAAAAAAAATACCTAATGAAATTGTTTTTATGAAAATTGAATTTTATTATATACAATTTTATAACTGACCATATTATAAAAAAGTCCAAAATGAGCAACTTCCACCGCTTGATTAATGTCAGAGTCTCCAAAAATTACATTTGGAGACTTGCCACCCAATTCCAATGTTACTCTCTTTAAATTACTTTTAGCTGCACCATTGGCTATGATTTGACCAACCTAATTGGAACACATTTTTAAAATCTTGTATAATTTACCAAATTAAATTTCATAATAATTAAATTACTTCAGTTGAGCCAGTAAATGCAATTTTATCTACACCAAGATGATCAACAATTGCTTTTCCAGCAGTTGGACCATAACCGGGAACAATATTTACTACTCCGGGTGGGAATCCGGCTTCTTTGATAAGACTCGCAACATATAAAGCCGTTAAAGGAGTCTGTTCAGCAGGTTTTAAAATGACAACATTTCCTATTCAAATTAAATATAAAAGTAATATTATAATAAATACAGATACATTTGAGTTTTATATAGTTTACCCATAGCTAAGGCTGGTCCAATTTTCCATGACAACATCAATAATGGGAAATTCCAAGGAATAATTTGGCCACATACACCAACTGCTTCATGTCTCGTATATGCAAAGTAATTACCATCAATTGGAGTAACTTTGCCATGATTTTTATCAGCCCATCCAGCATAGTAACGTAATACTCCCGCTGCACCAGGAATGTCATCAGACAAAGCAACACTATATGGTTTACCGTTATCCAAAGCTTCCAAACTCTAAAAGTAATAAATATTTATATTTTAATGTTAATTTATTTCTTCATTACTTATATCTTACAGCCAAATACACAGCATCTCGTTGCATGAGATCTGCTAACTTATTGAGCAGAATACCACGCTTTGAAGCATCCATTGTGCGCCAAGGGCTGCCCAACTTGAAAGCTTCTTGTGCAGCAGCAACTGCATTATTGATGTCTTCCTAGATTATTAATATAAAATGAACATAATATAAATAATGCAGTAGACAAAAAAAAAAAAAAAATTAAGACTTACAGCATTGCCTTCTTGGACTTTAGCAATTGATTCACCTGTAGACGGGTTGAGTGTATCAAATGTCTTTCCACTTGAAGATTTTATAAATTCGTTGTTAATAAATAACTACAAAAAATTATATATATATATATATTAATACAAAATTATAATGATACATTTGAGTAATATTTTACTGTAATAATAATTATAATATACTTGTTATATAAGTTTGTAAAATAATTCGTAAATATGAATATATATCTAATTTATTGGCAATGATAAATATTAAACATTAGGTTAAAAAAAAAAATAGTGTTACAATAAATACAAATACATACTAAATGAAAATTTAAATATTTATTTCTGCTACACTCATTATCTGTTCCATCTTCCTATCTACTGCTCAACATTATATTCCATAAATCATTGCAGGTCTCACCACTATCTAATAATATTTACCATTTAACCTAATATGTCATACAAAATAAGTGATGCTTCTCTCCATTTCATCCATCCACTCTTAATCCTGTGTTTCATATCCTCTTCAAAGCCTCCATCTTTCTGTAAAACAGACCCTAAATACTTGAACTTCTCAACTTCTCCCACTACATTCCCACTCAACACTTGTGACTGCTGTATATAAAGAAGTATTATATAGGTTATTTTTTAACAGCATGCAATATGGTACCTCGCCCTGTATCCTTTGTTATTTCACCCATTACTAGAGAAAACAAGTAAGGATATAAGAATAATGGACATCCCACATAAAAATTTTTTTTTTTTACTACTTTGTAGAAGTATTAAATACTACCTATATTAATTCTAATGAATTTTTAAATTTAATTAATAAAATTAATTAATTTAAAATAAAAAATATTAATAAATAACTTGATAAATAAGTAGGTATATCTAAAGTACATATTAATAATTTGAAGCAATTATTGTTCTTTAAAACAAAGCTCTTCAGTCATAAATATTATTAATTACTAATTAGATATATGATCAAAACAGATATTTACCTTGAAAAATTATTTACTTCATAAATCAAAGATAATCTTTAAAATCATAAAAGTATTAATATTTGGGTAAATATTTTATTATATACAGTGTACGTACTATGGTGTGTAATGTGTATTATTTTGGCAACATATTAATATATTTGTTTATTGAAGTGCAATAGTGTAATCACATATTGAAAAAAAAAAACTAACTCGTGTCCTACCTTCTCTATATGATCAATGTTGACAGTGTACAAATTAAACAATTTAACAAATTAAAAATAATTACCTAGTACCTACTTATATAAATTAAAATAGATAATTAAATTAATTAAAAATATTTTAATACCAAAAAATAATCTTTGTTTTTAACAAAAATTTTAGGTTATGGAGTTTTATGAAATTTTAATAATATGAAACATTTGAAATACTGATTGGAATAAGAGCTCATAGGTATATGTATTTTATTTAATGTGTTTTATTTTTTTAACAGGGGTCATAGGTATACTATAATTATTTTCATACAGTTCTGTATATAAAAAAAAAATATATATAGATACTTCGTATACATTTTTTTAAATACCTACATATCTACTAAGTATACTATAGATTCTAGGAATAATTATCCTTATATATGAGTAGATATATATTACCTATTACAATGAATGTTACATACCAATATATATTAAGGTATGAATTAAAAACAACTAATAAGTACCTACCTATAATAAGCATTACCTACTAACTAATTATTTATTATAAATTATACTTTGATAAGATTTAGGTAGGTACCTATCTATCTATTTAATTTATTTTATTTTATATTGCCTATTAAAAAAAAAAAAACATGTAGGTTCCTACTTATTACAGGACCTATTTTAATTTTTGGAATACCATATAAATTTTCAACATGCAATATCTATTAAAAGAATACAGTATTTTATTATTGACGGTAGATTGGTTTTAAAAAAAATAATTAGGTTCATGGGACCTATATTTAGTTTCAAAGTAATATTTATATTTTATGATAACTGAATTTTACTTTCATATTTTTACAATTAATGCTAAAAAAAAAATAGCAAATAGGTAAAAATAAAATATTTAAAATAATTTTTAAATAAAAAAAAAAAAGGAGAATACAAGGGATATCAGAGCAAGTAACTAGGGACTATCAATGTGGCTTCAGGAGGGGGAAGTTGGTAAATGACCACAAATTCGCAGTATGGCAAATTCTAAGCAAGCACTATGAATATAATAAAGAAATATGTGTTCGTAGATTTTAAACAAGCCTACGATAATATAATTAGAGAAAAATTATGGAAGATCCCGACGAGCCTAGAAATACAAACTAAAATTGTAAATTTAATAAAGCTATGCAATAGTAACACAAAATGTGTAGTTAAAATACAAGGAGAGGTTTCAGATTTTTTTGAAACTAATCAAGGGGTAAAATAGGGTGATGCTTTATAACCTACACTTTTTAATTTAGCATTAGAAAATGTAATAAGGAAAATGCGACAACAATGGAGAATAGAAGTAATCGGAAGTCATATTCTAATTAGCCTATGTAGATGATATAATAATTATAAGCGACACGAAACAGTATATTATAGATAGTATGTCTAGCTTGATGAGAGTAGGCAGATATGTGGGATTGTCGGTAAACAAGGAGAAAACAAAATATATTTATACGACTAGAAACGTACAAAATGATGAGGACGAGTCAGATCTGGAAGTTAATGGAATACCTTTTCCACAAGTATCTACAGGATTTTAAATACCTTGGGGTCAATATAAATAACAAGAACTGTATGCATAACAAAATTAAGCTCCGCTTGAAAGCTGGAAATAGATGCTTCTTTGCCATGCCAAACCTGTGTAAGTCAAAACTAATGTCAAATAAAACTAAAGAGAGTCTATATTCTACTTATATCAAACCAGTTGTGTCGTATGCGTATACCTGGACTACAACAGCAGGCGATGAGAAGAGATTAAATATTTTTGAGAGAATTATGGACCTATATATAACCTTGATACTCAAATGTGGGAGCAAAGGATAAAACGAACAGGTGAAATGATTGTACAAGAAAGGAAATATAGTTCAATTTATAAAAGGTATAAAACTGAAGTGGATAGGACACGTTTGGAGAGCCCAAAATAGTATAATTAAGACAATACTTGTGAACAACATAAATAGAAAAAGACCATGTAGTCGCCCGAAGTAACAGTGGTTAGATACAGTTAAAAGGGATATAATGTATTTGAAACCAGAGTGAAATGGAGACCAAAATCATATATATAACAGGAAAAAGTGGAAGAAAGTAGATTGACTGCAAAAGACCTAAATAGTCTGTGAAAGCAAAAAAAAAAATAATAAAATAAAATAAATAAACAATATATTATATATAAAAATAGGTACTCAATAGGTACTCCTTATAATACAAACTTAATATTATTAATAAAATAATAAAATTAGCCTAAAACATTCGAAAAATATTATTTAATACCTGTATTATTTTAATTATTTTATTATTTATTACAAATTATTGTCATTTTCTAAACGAAATAAATTTATATACCTACCTATAAATAACACTAGGTGATAGTAGCAATTTTATTTTATTAAATACCTAAACTATTTAACAATAATATTTTCATTATAAGTAATATTTTAAAGTATAAATTCCCAGAAACATTCAAATGGTTTTGTTCAGTGATTGTACAATACTGATTCACCGCCTAATCAACTACTTAATAATATGACTTTTTTCTACACTTAACTATAATATGTTAACCTACCAGAAATGAACCAAAGAAATATTTTAGTCTGGGAATTTTTTTCTGTCAGGCCAATTATTAGTCTTTTTTAAAAAGAGATTATACCAGTTTTCCCGTGTGTGAAACAGGCTTCGGAAGATGCACGTTTCTGCACTAAAACCGAGTTGTTTAAGTATATAAAAATCTCAATAGAAAATAAAATATTGTAGATAGGTACCTATAAATATCTAAGTCAATTTAAAAAAAAAAGTTTAATTTTAAGTTTTAATGATTATTTTTTTAAATAATATCCACTAAAATAAACCAATACATTCCTGATTTCTTTTACACAACTTTATTATATTAATTTCCATAGACTATGTCAATGTGACTATATTTATTTGAATACCCTTAGGTATCCAATACAAATAAAATAATATATTTATTTTTTCGATTAAAATTCAATTTAATTTAAAAACAAGTAAATGTCAGTAAGAGGCAATCATATCAGTGATTATACCAAGACACCAGGAATAATCTCGGCATCTCACCAGGACAGTTGGCCCCTAATATCTACTATTGTTATTATTTTTTAATTACTTCTGTACAATACAATAGGCACGTACCTACTTTATTAGTTTTTTTTTATCTATATTACCAACTATTATTTAGTAGGTATAAATAATAATGTAGTAGTCTTAAATAAGTATTTTAAAATATTACCTCTGTGTATTTAATCGTCGGGTTTATGATTGGTTTCGGTGCAGTACTTGCAAAACATTTCTGTAGTGTGGAATTCGAAATTGTGTTCATTAACCGAAACATTTTGGATGAAATATAATTTAAAAAATCACAAAAAAATTAAAATGCTTGTAATAGATATATTAGGAATGCAAAACGGGAATAGATGCTATTCGAATATAGCGAATACAATATACAGAATGGCTACAATTTTTACGTAGACATGAACTTGTTTCACAGTTATTTCATACTTCCACTACGCCACATAATAACAAAACTACGGCACTACGCTGTCACCTACCGGTGGCGGTACCGGCGATTAGCAAGGTCGTGTTTATATACCTAATTATGTCGTGTACGGGGGCAGTGTTGTCCGACCGTTGATAAGAAATGAGTTCGGAAAATGGCGATGTCGGACCCGTTGCCAACCTACATTATTGGAAATTATATGAAACCGTTTTTTTTTTCATCTCATGAGAGTTAATACTGTTTGATTATAGTATGATAATAGTTATATTATTATTCATAAATTTTAAATAAGACCAAAATATGTATACAATATTATATTTTTATTTATCTATTTAGATTTAGTTTTGCACAGAAGTGAAGGCTTGCGGGATGCGAAATACGCGGGTTTTTTTTTTATATTCAAATATTTCAAATATAATATAATATAGTCTTCTTCTTCTCCATGATTCCATCACTCTCGCTCCCAAAGTCCAAAGGTTTAATATTTAGTACTTTATAAATTAATTTGTGGTAATAATATTCAATCCGAATCTAATTATTGGCTCATAAGCACAACTATACAATTGCATTAGTGAAGGCTAATAATGCTAACTTTTTATTATAAAAATATAAAAAAATTATTTAGATATTTTCTTCTTCTTCGCCTTCTCTTCCAACTATTTGGGGTTGGTCACCCTAATCCTGAACTTCCACTTAACACTTATTCACCTTATATTACTTTCTATTACATCCATCACTTCTTTTTCAGTCTTTCTTCTCCCCCTTTTCTTCAACATACATTCTCTATAATAATCTTATTGCATCTGTCTCTTACCTCATTATTCTTTAATACATGCCCGAACCATCTCAATCTATTCTCCCTCGTTTTGTCAATTATCGAAGCTACTTCTATACTACCATAGAATAACATATTATGTTCTATGATAATACTTCTTATATATTTTATTCTTTATATTTTGTCGCTCTTTCTGAGCGGATCTTTAGTGGTAATATACGTAAATTTCGATTTAACGAAATCGTCAGTTGCTGACGGTAGTTAATACATCTCCGGGTAGAAGTTGCAAAAACAAAGAAGAACATTGTGTGGTAGAAAATAGGAGAGAACACAGAATGCGAATACTGAGAGGTGCAAGACGACCAACACTTAATTACAAAACACAACTGACTTAATAATAGGTAGGTACAGTGCAGAATTACAAACGCAAAATGCGAGAAGAACGATCTTTTCAGGGATCCAAATAAAAAAGTTCTCAAACTGATTAACTTTTGGTTAAAAAAAGGAATAAGACGGAGAAAAACGAAATCGCATTTCGGCAGTTTTTACATCATTATTTTCGGTAGTTTTTCCTACCGCATTTATCGAAAACGCCAAAAAATTGAAAAATGGTTTCTTTAAAGTACCTACAAACTATTATAGATGACATTCTCTACGGGGAAATGGAGTTACATGTACAGATTAGTTCATGACCTCTGTTCGAAAAGTTGTAAAAAAAAAAAATAAATAAATAAACATCATTGTAAAACCATTAGCTTCCTCGCTTTGCTCAAAATCTAAAAAAAACATGAGAGGGATATGACACCCTCATCTTCCCCGTGAGCACGCCCCTGGTATATTATTATGTTAATAAGGCATAGGCTATGTTAAATTTATACTAATTTAGACATTTTTTTAAACGTTTTTCATTTTCATTTTGTTTTCCATTTATACTCAGAAAGTTAATAAATATAGTTAAAATATAAATTTTTAGTTTGTATTCATATTTAGAAATATTAAATTTAAAAAAGTCGTTCAGGTACAGATGGTGTATCATTATTATTTTAAAATTGAAAGAAAAGATAAACCATTGCATTTAAAAAACAATTCTGAACGACGTCCAGTATAATAATATAATTTTTTTAATATACCTATATATACATATATATAAAGGAACCATGATGATTTTATTTGTTATTTTCTATACCTACATTTGTAAAATATTGCCGTTATAAAAGGTAGTTTTTTAACAATTAAATAGAATATTTCCAATATTTTACAAATATGATAACATTAGTTATCTTGAAAATATATTATAATAACATTATAATAGGTATACATTTTTTTCTAGATTTTACTTCTACGTATATATCAGTTTGATACATTGTAGTTAAAGTATTCTCAGCTTAAATCCAAATTAGAAAGACGACACAGATCCATTTGTTTATATATTTAAAATTTAAAAATGTAATAAAATATAGTTAATTAAAAAAAATCAATACCTGTACTCTTATAAAATTAAAAATAAATATTTAATACCTATATTATAAAAATAACAATACGTATATAATTACCTATACAGAGTGTTTCTAAAATGAATACCTACCGAAAATTAAGCTTATATATAGATTGTAGATACAATAGATGTTCCATACCTACTTAGAAGTTTCAAAATTCGATACAAAGAACATATTCCAAAAATAAAATTTTAAATATCTTCTTCTAAATCTAATTTTACTAAGCACGTTTTATAAAATGTATCAAAGCCGTATTTGAACTTTATTTTTGGAGGGAGTCCAAAATATATTTTATAATTTTAGTAGGTATATATTGAATTTATGTTTTATCCATCGTATAGTGATTTATCGGTTTTATGAATTTTGTAAACGATTTGAATTTATTAGCAAATTAACTTATATTCGACTTTTTTTACATTTTTAATTTTACATTTTACATTTTATATTCAATATGTAGCGGACTAATATTTAATGATTTTCAATTAAATAAAACCATTTTATATATAATATAAATAAATATTAAAAAAGTAAAAACTCTTTTCTGGAGTTTTCCGACCTACAGTTTTCAAAATATTTATGTCATTTACTCAATGATCGATGAACAGCAATAGGTTTTTTTTGTGTGTATAAAACTCGTCACAGAGAACCACCTTAAAAATTATATTTAACTATAGTTAGGCAAATATATACATTTTTTTAATAAAACTAATATTACTTATTTTTGGCAAGTTCAAAAGTTAATTATTTAAAAAATTTTTTTTTAAATATTATAATTTGACATAGCTTGTTATAACAGTATCAATGTTTTTCCGCATACCTACCTACCAATAACTATTATTTCACCTATAGGCTATATGGTTGTTTTGAACAATTTTACTGGTTTTCAAATCACAATCTTCATACCTAGGTAAGTATGTTTTTTAAAGTGTTGTGATTCATTAACCGATCGGTTATGGTTAAAAATATTGATATTGTTGCTAAAAAGTAAGAGCCACTAAAGCTATAGTTTACAAAAAAAATGTATCAAAAGTCAAAAAAATTTCACAGGGAGTCCTCCCCTCAGATACGGCCTTGAAATGTATAATCATATATAGTACTTGGCCACTTAGGCTTAGGTAGGTATTTACTACCTACCTGTACATTTCAATATAGAAAAAGATTTAAAAATAATAAATAACATAATAAAAAAATATATACACAAAAATTATAATGAATTATAATTAATTTATAATGAAGTAAAACACAAAATAAGTTTAAATCATATTTTTACCTACTAATAGATTTAAAAAATAATCATATTTACCAATATAGGTACCTACATTTATATACTAGGACAACGAACGATACTCGATAATAGGTAAATCATACACATACTTTTCTAACAACTGTTTAAATACCTATGTCTATATATTACTATAGTCATCGTTTAATAATTTGTTTCTCATTATTTATATAATATAAAATTATATTTATATATATTTTTTGTATAGAATGACAAAATGAGGGAGAATTTAGATTAAGATGGTTCGGGTAGTGGCGGATTGTGGACTTTAAAAGTGGGAGGGCGATTAAAAATTATTCATTTTTGAAAAGCATAAAATACAATAATAATTTTGTACCAATTTAAAAGGTAGGTATTTATTAAACCAAAATTAATACTAAATAGAAAAACAAAAATATAAATACGTTTTACAAAAACTGAAAATTACAAAATAATAAAACTTATTATATTATGAGCGGCATAATTAATAAACTTATATTTTTTTTTTGCTTATTTATATTTAAAAAAAAAAAAAAAACATAGGTGCTAAAGTCGAATCTTGCCTACGTGTACAAAATCTCTAACGCCTGCCCTATAATTTATAGGTACAAATATGCAGTGGTGGATTTGGAGAGGGACGCAGGGGGACGGAGCTACTCTTCATTTTTTTCATGTTGAACAGCGTACCCCTTAATTTATTTATCAAGGAACGCAAGGAACGCAATGTTTGTTAAAATTTTTAAAAATTATAATTTATTTTTGGAAAAATCTTGAAATTACGAAAATGAATGTTTTCAGTCCTTATCACATAAATGAATAGTTGATCGTATTAAATCATATTGGTATCATATAGGTAATAAATAATCTCCATTATCCGTGAATGGCTAAAGCCTAAAAGGATGGCGAAATCAATGCGACACCGATAAACTTCATTTCGGTCTACGACTACAACTTCCTCGATTATTCATTTAAAAGGAAAAGTGTTAAATTATTTTGAAAGCGGAATGCTTAAACTACGCTATCTTGCAAATATGTAACCCAACAATGATGTAAAAAAAAAAATGTTGAATTTTTCTATTCTATTCATGTTATATAATCTAAAATGTTTAAAAAAATGTTTCCTGGTTAAGAAACTTTGGACAGGGGATGTGGGGGACGAAGTCCTCCACGGCTTACTTTTTCCTTAATATGTCCCGGAACGCTGATTTTTGAACTAAGCTCAGAGTCCGTCCTTATTTTTTTTTTCCAATTCAACCACTGTAGACGGGTAGGTAGTATATTTTATATCAATGATTTAGATTTTGACATTTGTATAGGTACCTTGTGTAGAACGCATATAGGTAGGTAGGTAGTACGTGTGAAGTTTCATATTAATTTTATATTTTATTTTTTTTTGGGGGGGGGGGAAATGTCCTAGGTATAAAAAAACTATTATTCATAGAAAAATAATAAAATAACTAAAATAGTAGTATCGTTATTATAAAAATTAAATTTAATTGATTATATATTCTATAATCAATTATTATATAATGTATCCTTATTCTATATTATATAATCATGCGATATACTTATAGTAAATCCGTGTTAGGTACTACGACGGGCAAGTGTGTCAAATGTCGGTCACCATCGGGTTTTTTTACTCTAGCACAGCAAGGGCGTCATTTGAGGGAGGGCAGGCTGATAAACCGCACCACCACTAGTTTAAAAAGTGGCATGTCAATATGCGCTCTAATGCGCCGCCATAAACTATAATTGCGCCGGCAATTATATAGTTTAAATATTATAATTTCAAATAAAGTTTTGGGGGTTTTTTTTTTTTTTTTTGCTTATTTGCTTATTTGCGTTATTTAATAAGTATTTTTGTAGCATTTGAATGTGAAAAATAACCCCGTAAAATGTTAAAATTGACCAGCCTAAAAGCTCGCACACCAGAAAAAAAAAAAAGCCTGAAATGACTACGCCCCTGTAGCACAATCAGTTTTTGGCGAAATTTGATAAAAACTTTACAAAATTATTCTTTGAGAAATTATCTACCATCATTTCCTGTAGTCCAAATAGGTATAGGTAAGTATTGTATAAAAATAATTGTATTTGCAGGGATTAAAAAATTTCAAAATTTTAAATTTTCAAAATGTCATTCAAATTTTGTCCCCGGCATAATAGGTATATTATAATAACCAATAGGTAATCTTGTTATTTATAATATGTATTATTAATAGTATATAGGTATCTTATATAACTCTATAAACAAGGACCCTCTTAATATATATATTTACCTACTATATTATAATTATATTTTTTGTTTAAGTAGATATATCTTGGTAATTTATTGAAAAAAAAAAAAACGAAATTAAAATTCTTTATTTAAATTTACAATCAATAATCACACTTAAAATTTACCGATCTAATGTTTAACCATGCACATATGGTGTAACTCCATTATTCCAAGCATCTTGTGCACTTTGGTCAAAGTTAAGTACTTATATAATTTAAATTAAAAACATGTGTACCTACTAACTTTCATCCCCCATATTTTTCATTATTTTTCAATGAATTTTTCTGATGCGTTTTTAAAAAATCAACAAATTACTTCTTTAATGCACCACGTCGACAAAATTTTGTGCCAAAAAATGGGCACGCATTAAAAAATTATATCATGACGTCAAGTATTATTCTGGTCGATAAATTGCTCAAAGAAAAATATAAGACCAATTAATATCATAGTAAAAAGAGAAAAATTTTGCACCACTCAGAATCTAAAATTCATATAGTTATTATATTCATTTTAGGGCATTATTATAAATTTTTTAGGTCATCAAACTCTATTTCCAACTGTTATTGTTCAAAAAAAAGCTCTATCTACAAAAATGAATTTTAGATACCTACCTAAGTATTTCAGTTTTCAAAATTTATTTTTGGTTCTTTTTCCAATACTCCTAAACCCCTTCTCCTTAAATAACGCCACTATATACCTATATATTATATATATACATTATAACATATATTTTTAACAATGTTCTATTATAACACTGAAAAAGCAGATAGGTACTTTATTCTTTCATGCCTAATCTTGTGTCTATACTAATTACTTATTTATTTTCAAGCCCCCCTTCACCATTGAAAAATCCTGCGTACGCCATTGACTGGCATTTTTGAAAAGTTCCATAGAGGACTTTATAAGCGACAACTCCTTATAATGACTGCTAGAATGCGAAACCCCTGGGCTGAGAAATATTCTTGGTTAAAAATGCTTGTTCTGAATATTACGAAATGAATCTTTTATTTTTTTTTATAAACAATTAATACTGCAGCATACCTACTACTTATACATATCCAATTTTTTTAATTAATTAATTTTTTAATTTTAAATATATTTTACGTTTATAAGCTGCAGATTTGGTGTGACTTACGAGTTGTAACCATAGTTGTACCTGATAGACCCAGTTCTATCTACAACCGTGGTTGTAACAAATCCAATGTAGCAGTGAATTTTGTAAGTTATACCTAACCGACATAAATGTTATCCCAGGGAAACATTTTGTCGCCTAGTGGCCGTAGTGGATTATATTTTTAACATTTTTTTAAAAATCAGATTTATAAAGACTACTTCAAATATTTAACAAAATTTTAATTAGCAATAGTGTAATAATTATTAAAAAAAAAAAACTTCTAGTTATTGCATTTATAAAATAAACCTACTATATGCAGACTTTAAAAATACATACTGTCCAATGCATAAATAAATAGCGACTGAAGCTCTTGTATTTGTAATAGCTCTCATTAAAATTGTAATTCGGCTTTAAAGTTTGATTATTTTTTTTTAAACATAATTTTATAAAAGTTGATTTTACTAGAAGCAAAATTCTACATACTTCCCTCAGAATATTTAGTATAACATACTATCAAACAACAGTGTGGATAGGTATAAGTATACACAGGGATGGATCCAGAGACTTGGTTGTGGGGGGGGGGGGGCTAAGTCATAATTTTCAGAAAATTTTACAACAAAAAAAAACATATATTTTTAAGGAGAAAAAATACTAATAAAAAATATATTAAAAATAGATGACAACAAAAAAATTTGCTCAGTAAGTAATTTTATACGAATATCTACATTGATAAATTGAAAATTCAACATAGATTGTAACTTGAAAATGTGATTTTTCAAATGTATTTATTATATAAAACTATAATTAAATAAAAAGCAATTTGGATCCATTATAAAACATAAGCAAAATTTATTATTTATAAAATAAATAACAATGCATACTTATCACTCTATGCAACTAACAAATAGTAACGGTAACCATTGAAATAAATAATTATTAATTAATAATATTATTTTGTTAAAAATCAAAAATATATTATGTATAATTTGTATATAAAGTTACATAAAAACATCGTATAAATTGGAACATATTATTATCACAGTCTAAACACTAAAATTAATATAGTCAAGTTTCAAATAGATAGAAGCTGCAAAGTAGAGAAGAATAAACACATTAATATTTCAATAAAATTCATTGAATTACACAGGAATCTGAAACAAAATATATATATTTTACCAACTATATAATACATCTTATTACAATTAACCAACATAACAAATAAAAATAATATAACAAAATATAAAACGTAACAAAAATATTTTAAAAAAAAATATAAAATACTACATTAATTAAGCACATTTGTAAAATATTAAATAATAATTACAACAAATTATTCATATTTTAACACAATTTTCAGACTTAAATAGAAATGTAAAATCATTTTATTAGCTCCTAAACCTAGTTTACAATTAATATTAATTAAATTTAAATGTAAAACTAAAATAATTCGATACACAAATAATTCCAATACATAAAATCAAACAAGTGCCACTCAAAAACAGGCAATACCCTGTAAATATAGCACAAAATGTTGTTACCTATTATTTAAAAAAGCCTATATAATAGTTGAAAACTAGAAAAGTTAATGAAATGGTCTATTTTTTTCAGGAGATAAACTTGTCTTATTGTTTGTTCTCAGAACTAATCTACTAACTACTTTGAACAATTTTGGAGACTTTTTATCTGTTTTACCTTTAGTTAATGTTGACAATCCATCAGGAACATCTACAGATTGATCATTGACTTTTTCATCTTTTGACTGCAATAATACTCTTGCATTTTCACACTGACTCGTCCAATCAGCCACCTAAAATTGTATTTAAGCATGTACTTTAATTACACTATTACTTATTTACAAAATCAAACACTCATCAAGTTCACTACATACAAATGGCAAACTTTTTAATGTATACTAAAATTAACAGAAACTTTCACTAAATATTCTGTTCCTTGAGGTTGACTTAAAGAATGAAAAATAAATGTTGTGACTAATTAAAATGAAATAAAAATAATCCTATTATTTGTAATGTCAATTCTTAAAAAAAAACCCAATTATGATAAATATTAGCCAACTTCTGTGTTACATTGATTAAATACAATCAATGTACAAATAACTTATATTTATAAATTTATAAAATTAAATTAAATAATATAGAAACTGTTATTATAAAGTTTTATTCATTTTATAGCGTATAACTTTAAAAAAATAATAATTATAAAATAAATATAATAATAAAATAAGGAGAGATGTATGTATGTTAAATTCAGCACTAGATACTGTATTCATAGTATAACGATTTTCAGTAGACAATACAATGTGAGCAACATTTTACTAGTAGTATACACAATGAGTAGGTAGTTAAAATTTCTTGACATAGGCTTTACCTGTTTTATAAGTAATTTATATCGGACACCAGGAGGTTCTTTTTCTAAGAGTTTTTCTAACAAGTTCAACCCTATTTTATATTTTTCAACAGCTGCTTCATATTGACCTTCAACTAGATACATCTGACCAGATAATGCTATTTCGACAGCACTAGCTAATTGAGGTGTATTTTGACATAACGATACTATAAAAAAAAAAAAAACAAAAAAAAAACTAAATACAATAAAGAACATGAAAAAATATTATTAATTAAGTAGGTATAATTGATAAATGATAGAATACAAAATAGATTATAACCTAAATATCTTCTTAGTTCTTACTTAATGTTTGAGAATGTTCGTCGTCATTAGATGTTGAAGATGTCTTTTCTGTTGTTTCTTTGCTGTTAATTTTTATCTTTGAAATGTATAAACTGGCTTTTAATTCTTCAGCACGCTTAGTATACTCATTTAATTTTATTTTAAATGCTTCTTTTTTAATTTTATCAGGCTCATCTAAATAAAATTGAAATATTTATAAAATTTGATAAATAATCTTGATTTTTTTAATAAGATAGGTACTGTAGTTCTATAGTATAAGGAATTCAGAATACCATGCTACCTAGTAATTACTTTTCATAATTTTACTAAATACTTTTATACTAAAAATAAATTAAAATTGTGACTATTAAATATTTGTAAAATATTTAATTGCAGAAATAGTTAGGTAGGTACCTGTTTTTTTTTTTTTTTTTTAATAATTTAAAACTTGTACATTTTATTCTACTTAAAATATGCAAGAACAAACTATTATTATCATAAGCACATAGGTACCAAAGGACTTTAAAAGTATAAAATTATTTTATTTTATAAGTACATAAATGAACAAAAAATAATTAAAAGATAGTTAAATATATTTTTTCTTCAATATTAATACCTTGAGAACATGGAATCAAATACTGCAGACCAATGCAATATTTACAAAATGCTGCCTTATATTGCTTTTCAGAATCTAATTTTACTGCTTCATGAATAGCTTCAAGTCCTTTTGCATATGATTCTGTACTAGGTAAATGGTCCAAATCTAAAAATGGATGTTTAAAAAACTGGTCGTAACTCATACGCTCAGATGGATTGTGTTTGAGTAGACCCAGCAATAAATCTCTACACGCAGGACTAACTCGATTATGAGGTATTTCTATTGGTAAAACTTTTTTCACTTTTTCACATAAATCTTTTATGGAATCTGAAGCATATGGAGCACTTCCATAAATGCACTCATATGCAATCACTCCCACAGACCAGAGATCTGCTTTAACATCATATCGACTATGAAGTAACATTTCAGGAGCCATATACAAAGGTGAACCACGAATATTTTCCAATTGAGTTTTTTCACTCATAAATTTTGCCAAACCAAAATCTATTTTACCATAGAAAATTGAAGATAAAAATATTTTATTAGAACTTCATAAAACTAAAATATAATAAATATGTACATACCTCCAACCTTGAGAATGAGTTCTGGTGACCTCATTAAAAGTAAATTTTGTGGTTTGAGATCAAGATGAGAAACATTATGAAATCTTAAAAACTTTAGAGCTAAGGCCAATTGTTGCATGAATTTACGGCATATTTTTTCAGAGAGTCTAGTCCGTTGTTTAATAAACGTTGACAAATCACCACTATTACAATACTCTAATATGATGTAAATATTTTTACTATCCCAAATAAAATCAATCATTTGAACAATATGTTTATGTTTGAATTTCTTCATTACACCTATTTCAGTTACAACAGCATCTTCTGCACTTTTAGATAATTTACTGCGTTCTATAACTTTTATAGCAACCATATCCTTTATATTTTCCTGAAAAAAAAAAAAACAATAACCTTAAATAAGCAAAAGTACATATTGCGTAATATATAAAAATAAGAATACAGTTCAATATCAGAGTTATTTGTATTAAGCTTAATAATGATTGAGACATATTTTCTTGATTAAAATTACAGTGCGATGAATCCAAAAACTAAATATAAAGCACAGAAATCATGAAAATTGTACTGTTTAAATTGCATTAACTAAATACCTATAGGTTGGTAATATATTTCAATGTAAATACCTTAACGTGAGCTAGATACACAATCGAAGTGCTACCTTTTCCAATATTTTTTATTATTTTATAACCCTTGACTTGTGGAAATTGAGACATTTTATTTTTTATAGTTAACTACCTACATAAAGGCAAGACTTTTTACAAGAATATTAACAACTTAAAAGTTATAGTATATTTAAGTAAACAAAATAACATTATACTTCGAAATTAAAAGTTACAATCGGCAGGTTATCATTTACCTATACAAACTCGACTAAAAAACAATCAAACAATAACACAGATATACAAAAATACCATTTTTATACATCTTTGAAATATCATTCTACATTCCTACTTCCACAATCCACATCCAAATAATAGGTACCGTGGTTTAAGACCTTTTACTTTTGATAACGTTGAAAAATACGCTATAAAATTGATAACACAGAATGTGTTTATCAGGGTATCCAACGCAACGACTTACAACTAACAAAGAAAACACAAAAAAGGTCAAATTAATGTATAAATGGTACCGTGGATATGTGGTAAAAGCATGTAAAAAATTTGTTATTTTTTTTTAAAATCTAAGTTTTTTATACTATAATATAATTATAATAGTTATATTAAGAAACCAAATTTGTACACAATAGGTATATCTACTAGATAAAATTGTCTGTTATATTATCTATATTTTTTACTTACCTATATTAGGCATACCTATACAAATTTGAGAAACTATTTTTCTTATAAAAACAGTTTTTTAACATATTATAGGTACCTAATGATTACACAACAATACAAAGTGTACTGGAACGGAATTATTTTAAAATTCAATTTCAATTAATTAATTTAAATTTAACTTTTAAAATTAAATATTTTTAAATTGTCAAATTCTTATTTTTCTTAAAATTTCATAAAAATCTCCTATATTACGAACACATTAAAAATAATCTTATGTGTCATTAAGCTAAAAACAAGATTTTTAGGTAGGTCCATCATTGGGCCATTAATAATACTTAAGAAAATCTTACAAAACAAATTGCCTATCGAATCTTAAAAATACCTACTCTCCTAAAATATTAAGGTATAATTTAAAAATAGGTACTACGATAGAACCATTTATTAAAATTCATTCTTGATTCTAAGCACAATGGGTACCTATATAGATCAGGTGGCGAACCTTTTTTGGATCAAGTGCAAACATTTTGCAATCAAAGTTTCAAAAAATGTTTAAGTGCCAAAATATTAACAATAAATGAATGATAAATAGGTATAATGTTTCAAGTTTAAATAATGTATTAAAAATGAAATGCTTTTTTAGTGTGATATTTGTTGTTTTCCGGTGATTGTTTTAGATATAGGTTTTACTGATGGTGGGTATCAGACCTTAGGCCCAATTTTTGTATAAACACTATAATATGTATATAGTATAGTCACTAAAATGACTATAAAAAATGTTAATTCCTATATGTTCTTAATATAATTAGAGTAACATACGTTTAACCTTGTATATTTAATACAAGTTTTATTTAAGGGTCTTCGACAGTAGATTTTTCAAAGCGCTAAAATGGTCTTGGCATTTCCATAAATTGGCCGTGTTAAACTTGTTCAATTTTAATTTTGAAAAAAGTTCTGAATTCGTTATTATATTTTCTA
>JAIPRL010004641.1:0-36626 GCA_025469235.1 Pemphigus obesinymphae | reverse complement strand
ACATACATACATACATACATACATACATACATACATACATACATACATACATACATACATACATACATACATACATACATACATACATACATACATACATACATACATACATACATACATAAATACATACATACATACATAGCTCAAAATTGTATTTATCAAATGCAATAATTAATCATTGCTTTCAAATCTAAAATTTTAATAATACATTATCCTAACGAACGATGGATCAACTATTTCCACCTATATCCACTCCAACTTGCAAATAACTTCCCTAGTTTTTTACTTTTTTTATTTTATTATTTCTCTAGTGTGTGTGTGTGTGTAAAAATTAAAAATTATTATTCTTAAATGTTTTTTAATTTTTGACATTTAGTTTAATTCATTTAGTGTATCTCTATTTCCGTTGAAGGAGAAAATGAAATGTGTCTTTTTAAAATACGTCAAATAGACTACATTTACGCCCTTAGAACTTTAGTTGGGATGAATGCTGAATGTTCCGTTCTTATTTCATTTTACAGCTTTTGACATAAGCATTAAGGGTCAATAAAAAATATCTGCCATTTTATTATTTTTCATCCGCTACAAATGCTGTTTAACACCATTCAGTTGGGTAAAGTTTAATAAACATTGTACTTTTTTGCAACCACCTTATTTTTTTTTTTTAGCTTGGCTTACAGTTTAGCTGACCTGCTTGATTATTGAGAACTTTCCTTAAATAATTTTTACTTAGTAGGTTTAAATATATTTGAAGTACTTTTTCCTACAATAAAATTATCAAAGGACAACCCGGGCCAGATAAAAAATGCTGCGTCCGATTTCCGTCCTAATGACTTTTTTTTTCTTTTATACCAACTTCGTCTCGAAATGAATAAAATGGTGCATAACAATTTATTTTTATATCATTATATATGATATATAGCTTCAGTTATTATACAATTCGTATATTTATTATATTGTTATCAGTGTAACTGATAACAAATTATTTTTGGGAAAAACTTTCATACCTATTATTTTGTAGCAATAAAAATATTTAAATTCTCATAAACCTTAAAAGTGTCTGAAATAATAATTACCACACCTTATTGAAGTTCAATGTTTATTATACATATTACACTATTTTAGATTTTGAAAAGTGCAAAAGAGTTAAGGGTATTTCAATGATGTATTTATATATACATATATATATATATTTGTCTTTTATAACATTATTCTAGTGGTAAAATATAAATATATATTTTATGATGACCGATTAGATTTGACATTATAAATAAAGAATTTATATATATAACTACGATTTCATTAAAAATGTTTTTAACATTAATCATCATACCATTATTAACTTTTTTTAAATATATTAAAAATAGAAGTAGGTGAATAATAATAATTGTAATTATTTGTAATTAAACTTAAAAATTTTAGTTTATGCAATAAAAAAAGCTCTCATTGATACAATTAATATGTATTAGGTTTGTATTAAGTCAAGTGTAGAGTATAAAATTAGCACACTGAATATTTTTTTAAATATAAAAATAATAATAATGTAAAATATAATAAATTATTTTTTATATAATAAAACACTTGTTGTCAGTGACACTTGTTGACTACAACAATGTACGATTTCAACTTTCTCATTCCCACGTGGTCTTATCACTATCAACACTGTTAATAATTCAAATTTGGTCGATTGATATTATACCACGAATAAATTATAATATAATGACTTGCAAAATGATACATTAAAAATATAATATGTGAATATAAAATGAAAGTTACTGGAGACCGATTGCATTGCATGCGTGTACTGGAATGTTGGGCGGCGACTAACAGAAAGATACGTGAAGATAGTGCACGGAATGGATGCAAAAACTATATGAAAGGTTATAACACATGAGCTCGAGATTAAAAAATAAAATAAAAAGTAGTTTTTAGTGCGAAATGAGTACCTATACGTGTACAGTGTTATCGACATAACGGTAAAGCCGAAGGCGTCCGCTCGGGGATTCATGTACAGGCAAATTTTCTCATTGGATTTTATTTTAATATTAAAATCTCGTGTATAGTGCAGAATTGTTTATTGTGGATTTTAATATTTTATAATGTTATGTTAATATTTGTGATTCGTTTAAGTCGAAGCATAAAAACCGGGAATGTCAAATATCTGTAGACACCGGTTTAGATGTAGATCTCTCGGACGGGTATTTTAGAAGTTGTACAATTACTTAACTTATGTATTTCAGAAAATTAAATGCAAAAAATGAAATTGCTTTTAAGACTTATCATGTAAAGTGCTTATATTAAAATAGATATAACAAGGTTAGAATAAGTTATGCGAGCAAGAATATCAATTTGAAGTTTAAACTTTCATTTCTATTGAAATAAATATAAAGACCATTGTCAAACTTAAAAAGTTCATCACAATTAAATTAATTAAATACTTATAATATTAATTATACACCTAGAGTTTTTTTGTTTCCGAAATATAATTATTATAATATTATTTGATTAACTTCCAATCCACAATTTATTACGTCGACAATTATTATTATCAAACAAATTAGTTACCTCTTTATTGATATACTATTGCGGACGCCCTTGACTAACACTTCTGTAATAGGGAAAGCTTTGATTATTTGTGCTATTTGAGCACATTATACTCAGTTTGAAAATGTATATAATTTGGCCAATTCTAACATTGCCTTACATTTGTTTTTCTCCATTTTTTTTTTTTTTTTGTGGTATTTTATATTTGCACGAACGATTATTGTAATCAATTTAAATTAATTTAATTTATCAATAAATCTAAAACAAATTGTGAAAATTTGTTACAAAACCCGATTCATCCATATTGTATATTGAAATATATGTTCAAAGTACAAAATTAAAACTAATTTTTGAGTTAACGTGGCTAGAGTGTAAGAGAAATTCTCTCTGGACTGTGTACGTTTAATATAGCACCTAAAAGTTGTAATTCATTCAACAGTATTCATTAAATAGTAAATAAATGTGAAACTTTTCAATTTTAGGTTTTCGCAAAAAAGTTTGGATTAATTTTATTTTTTTTAGAATTTTGGGTATTTGAATTGATATAAACAAATATTCGAATTAATATTTTTTGTAATACTTCTTTAGAATTTGTAGTGAAAAATATACTTAGTTCTATTTCTTCAAAGATGATATAATCTAAAAAAATATTCTCAATAGCTTTTAAAAAAAAAAGTATTTCAAGATATTAGTCTGATTATAAAGAAAATTCAGTATTATTTCTGATAAAGTGCTTTATTGGAACTAAAATTATATTACTGGTCTATAAATTTAAGAAATGTAAACAATAAAATATATTTGGATTTAGACTTAACCGGAACCCATATTTAATTCTTTCAATAACTTCGATAAAAATACCAATATTTGACTAGAGAAATTCTTCTAGTAAATTTTTTTGAATTAAATCATAATTTATGGTTTTTATATGAACATTTTGTACTTACGATTATAAATGTTATATACCTTATTTAATTAAAAATATTTTAATATCATCATTATTTCCAATTTTTAACTATGATAAATGTACGTAAACTAACCGAAGTTGGTACTTAACCTATCTAACCTAATCTAACCACACGCGAGCTGACGTTTTTGTAGTACTAAATTAAACTTTCTGTTACACAATTTGGTAAGGTACTTTCATACAAAATTAATGAAAATTGAGAAGAATCAATACCTTAGTTTTTGCAGAAATCATAATCTATCTATCTATAAATATAATTAACTAACTATACCGATATAGACTAAAACCAAAAATGAAATCTAAAGAAACCTTTTTTCTGTCGTTTTAAAACTCAAAACTGAAACCAAAACCGAAAAATTCAATTTTTAAAAAACCGAGCCCAGAATCGGAACTATTAAAGCTATAAAGATTCCGAGCCCTCACTGATAGAATTGTAATTGTAACATAATTTATTATCTTCTATACATTTAAGTTCTCAAAAAATAAAAATATAATTAGTGTATTACTCAATGTAATAGTTATCCATTGCATTGATTTCTATTATTGTTTTACGATGTTCTGTTATGTCTTTATGTTTTTCTTGACCACCCGTACGGTTGAAATCGTTCAATAATGACCCGAAGACTTGTGCACTGGCAATGGATGAAAAAGAAAAAAAGAATACGTCATTGTTTGAATACTTCACATTTTCATTATTCCGCGTACGAGAAAATCGCGGTTGATCGATAATTACACGAGTTAATTAGAGAAGTATCTCGATATAAGCAACTAATTGCGGTATGTGGTTTTGAGAATTCAATAAAGAACATTTTGTATTTATATCATATTTTACACAGCCCCCGTTAGAATCCGAATATTCGTATTTTTGGGTAAAGCAATAGTATAATATTGCATTCCGTTCTGCGGGTGTAAGTATTGAATTTTACAAGTTTATACGCGGTCATTTGTATAATAACATATTATGGCGATGGTAAAATTTAATCCCAAATTGAATTGCAAAATCGGATCTTTAACCATCATTACCGATTGGATTAATTAATTTCTGGAGGGAGTCTATGAAATTTGATATTTTGAACACCATATTATTTTAGTCTCGCGTTATTATTGTTATTATTATTATTATTATTATTATTATTATATAATAAACTATGATGTATGTTATGAACGCTTGAAATTACGCGTGTCTGCGAGCTACCGTATCCAATTGGTATACATATTATACAGATAAAAGGGAATTGTACTCTTGTCTCATTGTTACATCCGATCTTTGTGTGTGGGAAATAGACGGGAAATAGCACCGCAGGAATTCCGAACGCACCAAATTGCCCGATTTGTGAGAGGGACAATAAATTAAAATGGATTTATTTTATTTTATTATTTTCATTAAAGATTTAATAGAAACAGATTGAAATCCATTTGTATATAAGTACAGCAGTGATGTTTATTACAAAAAAAAAAAAAAAAATATTATAAAAAACTACTTTTATACCAACGTTTTTATTTAGAGAGCGAAAAAAACATATATATTTATAAGAATTTTTAAAAGGTAAAATTAAATTTCGAAATTCTAATAATGTTTTGAACAGACATTTTTAGTTCGAAAAATTAACATCTATAAAATATTTTCAATATAATTCTGATGATAATCTAGTTCTCTATATATTTTTGAAGTTTTCTAAACGTGTTACATTAAAAAAACATCTGATTCATTACTAGATTGACCTAAGTTATTATTCTCTAAAAATATTTATGTATTAAAAAATCAGTACAGTGTGTAGAAAACTTCACTCGTCAGATGTGAGTATGAATGGAAGCACTTCTATTATCAGAGAGGATGCGCTTGCTGGATTTATTGCATGTGAAATCATTGCATTAATAAAAAAAACGATTGTAAACAGAGTTCAGTTTAAGCGTATAATTATGACTGCCAGATATATATTCAAACATTCAGTATGGATTCACTGTAAGAACAAACCTAGCAATACATCTGATTGAGTGTGACCCTACTAATTATATTACAAATAACATATATATAAGAAAATAATTGTGATCACGAATTTTCCAGAAATTTTAAATTTAATAACAGAAATGTTTATTTAACCTCGTATTAGATATACATGCCTTAAAACCAAAAATAACCCACTTAGACCTTCGAAATACAAAATGCCTATAACTAGCCTAAAATTGCATATATAATAAAATATATACATGTACTTATTACATTTTCTCTGAAAACTTTTAAATGATTAATAATCATTTAAAAACCCTTATTTTTGAAATTATGAATAAATGTTAAAATTATAAATCGTATTTTTATGTTTTTACGTCAATATTATTAGTTCAAGGGGGGAGGAATAAACACAATTCTAAAATTATTAGTGCTCCCCCATTACGCATAGAATCTAAAATATCGAAATTTATATGGGCACCTATAAAGATAAATCAATTCTGAGACTGTAGAGTATAATTTAAATATACACGTTTTAAGTTTTTGATTTAAGTGTTGTTTAGGAACGTTTTTTTATTAAAAAAAAAATTAAAAAATTACCTTATAAGAAAAGAATATAAACGTGAATGTATCATTTTTTGTCAAATCAGTCTGTGTGTTGTTTCATTAATAATATAATGATTCAACTACATAAATGCTATTTATATGCTGGACAACGGATGCCGCCCGGTATTAATATTAATATACAGGTATTGGTTATTTCATAGATTACTTAACTAAAAATCAAGTAGAAATTCGAAATCAATATTAATCGAAGAAAATATCATAATAATATAAAATGCATATTTGGAATGAAACAATTTTAATTTAATAAATATTAAATTAATTTAAAGGAAAACTTGTTTTTTTCTTCTAAAGATGTGAAATGGACGAGATAAGGAATAAAATTTTTTGTAGGAACGTGGAACACGGAACGGAACAGATTTCTTTTAATATTAAAAGAAAGAGAAACGGAATAAATTCCATATAATTTTAAAAAAATCAAGGTTGATTGGTATTATACTGGGAAAAGGTTTTCTAATGAAACCGTTAAACATTTTTTTTTTTTTTAATTACAAATGTTACTCGTATTTCTGAATAATGTTTTTTATTTTCTATGAATTTTTTTTCAAAGTATATAAAGTAATATTTGATATTTATAATGGAAATAATCGTACAGCAATAATTTTTGGTATCATTATGATACAACACTTACAATAATTATAAGTATTCAAACTACACTTTTGAACTTCGAAATTTTTATCATCAGTCCAAGACAGACTAATTTTTCTACTTATGTTTTTCCAAATAAGACTTATGAAATGAATATGCATTATATGTAAATGTAATTGTTAATGTTAAAACACTAAAATTATTACTTATGAAAACGATGTTAGTAACGTCGTATTACTATGTTGGTATATCCATAGTTGTACATATTTTTTAATTTTTCGTACTATAACTACCTTCCTTTTTTACCCTGGATATTTTATCTGATAATGTATTGAATAATGTTTAATGAATTTCCATGAAAAAATTAACTAGGTATCTAAAATGGGCATAAGCTATTAAATATAGTAAAAAAAAATAATACCTATATTTTTATCTTTCTAATTTAACTAGTTAATTTTTTTTGCCATTAACCAATTAATTTTACTATATTAAATTGTTCTTACCTATATTAATTTATGTTTTTAAGTTTAATTGTTATAACCATTAATTTAAGTTATAGATGTTATACATATTTTAGACAAAATTTAAATATTATAATAACCAAAATCAATTTTTATATTGATATTCATGAACAGTGTTATATATTCTTCGTAATAATAATTTACTATACATTCTTCGTAATAATAATTTACTATACGTGTAAAAATTTTATGTGCAATTTTTTTTTTAATAATAGAAGAACAATTTTTATTTTCTATAGAAGTTATTTATTCTTAAAATGAATGAAATTAATTTTTTTTATCATTTTAACTTCAAAATTAACGAATTAAAATTATTGTAGAATTGTATAGAAATTTTTTCTCTGAATTTAATCAGGGATTTATAATGTTATATATATCGTTCCGCATTTTTTATCACGTTCCGGAACGCTACGAATATTGTAACGTTACAAAAAATAACTATATATTATAAAGTAACAATATTTTATTTTGTTACGTTATTTCTAGCTGGAACTTAACATTAAATAACGTTTTGAAACGTTATTCACTTAACGTTATCAATCCCGGCATTTAACTTCTTATATGTATTAAATCATAAGTATATTAACTTTTTCATCTTTGATAATGAATTTATAGCTTAATAAACATTAATATTATTTAAATAAATACAATTATTATTTTTTATGGTTTTCTGTTTTTTGTACTTACTTAAGTATTCTATGAATTTCTACTAAATAAAATAAAATTGATCTCGCTTATTGATAATTATCTAATTAATAATACGTTTATTAAATTCCGTAAAATATTCTGATATTTATAGCCATGTCATTTTTAATAAGTACATAAATCATTCTAATTGTTTATATTTTTTAACTGAACTGAATTTCTGTGTAAATTCTTAGAACAATATTTTTACCTCATTAATTTATAATATATTATTATAACCAACGGCAATCTAAAGATCGTGTATTAAATAACGCATCGATGTGCAATGTGCATGATATACAGGTCGTAATTGGTACATATGCAAAAGAAAATGCATAAAAAAATATTCAAATATACTAATAAATGTTGAAATATGATAAGAAAAGTTGTTTTGCTCTTATCATAACATTAACTTTCGCGTGATATGGCCAAACGGTAATATTAATATAAATTACACGTTCATATCTGTACTATATATAGTTATTTAACGATCACTCTCAAACTTTAAGGAAATATAAATCCTTGTTTTGGAAGTTTTTTTACTCAATGAATTTTAGACAAGATAAATTTGCTTTTTTCATAAAAAGAGGATATTAAAATTTAAACATGCCTTAATGTATACTTTAAATGACAAAGAAGATCAAATATGCCTTTATACCTACGTCTAAAGCCTTAATTTATGTAAAAACATGCAATACTATATGTCTATATTATACTCTATAGTAAGTACATAATCCCAGTACGTCTTGAAACAGACTTTTATATTATAAAGTCTATATAGACTTAGCTGTAAGATACATAATATGCATATTATGCATTCATTATCAAAATCTAATTATATACATTTAAGAGGACTCCAAACACCCGTTTTTAAGAAGTTTTGTGTAGGCAATTTTTATGAAATTATAGTAAAAAGAAAAATCCAAAAATTTTTAAATATTTTAATATAATTTAAAAGTAGTCTAAAAATATTCCCGTGTTAATACCATTTTTTATGTTTATGTAATCTCGATAATTGTCTAAAATAACTATATTATACTTACCTTATTGTACTTCAAGTGTTTTATGGCTTTCAGAATGATCGCCGATCATTTATATTGACACCAAATAAAAAAAGATAATTTTCTCGAACTTTTGACAGAGGAATCATAAAAACGTCAACATTTTTCAATTCTCAATTGTTTACAAAAAAAATACAACATTATCATTAGACGAAAATGGCTTTGTCAAAATTATATTATTATAAAAAATATTTATCTGTGATAATTCTAGCTGATATTGTAGCTAATGCTTGACGTACGATAATATAATTTTATGGACTACTATTCGGGCAGTGCAAGTGGCGTTCTCATAATAAAGTATTAGTTAAGTATCTAATATATTTAGTACAGACTATTTATATTCATTTCGCGTCAAAAAATTTAAAAACTTCATAAACGTACAAATTTCTACATTACCGTAGTCTATGAAAATTATTTTTGAAATGTTTGTAGTAAAAAACATATTAAATGCGTTGGTTTGCTAGTTGGTTAAATTAAAAAAAAATAAAAACTGAACCACGTACGAATGTCCGGTGCTACCGTTATCTCATTTTGGTCACTGTCAATAGTCTATAAAACAACTTGTTTGGCTAGTAGCCATCGCAAGTAGTGTGGTATTAAAAAAAAAAACCCGCCGACGCTGCCCCCGATGATGGCCAAATCAATAAAATGTTGCAATTTATGACTTCGATGAAAATATACTTTCATAATCTTTTTAGCAGGTATGCGTACGAGACAAGAAACGACGAATAAACAAAATGTAAGGACATAATATTATACGATATAACATTTTACGACTAAAAAAACACGTTTTGTTGAAAATATATACATAATATGATACCATTCAAAATAATTTTATTGTTTCATTCCAATCCAGATTGGACGGGAGCAGTGACACATCTAGAGGGGGTGAAGGAGACTATATACCCACCTCATATAATACATTGTATAAATGAGTAAAATATTATAAAAAAAAGCATTAATACTAATGTTGCACTTATCATTATAATATATATATATATATATATATATAATAATTATTAGGTACTTAGTATATATACTTAATTTCTAATTAAATTATTTAAATGGTAAAGTTATAAAATAGATATTATAAATAATGTACATTAATTTTTTTTTCCGTTTTACTAAAATATCAAAAGATACTACCTACCTACATATAATTTTGCATTATTTGTGTAATTTTTAGAAAATCTAATTCTATAACTGAAATCATATTTAAATAAATTGTTTTTTTTTTTTTTAATGTTGTAGGATATATTCATATCTAAATATATATATGTATTGTACATACACAAGTACAAATTATTTGGCTTATTACAAATCTGCACTAATTGACCGGTATGGAAAAAAAAACTTGGTCGATAAATTATACATTGAAGAATTTATCACAAAAATAATTGGAGCAGTTAACTATGTTACTATTAATACGAGTTACTTTTATTTTCTATAAGTATAACTTGTAACTAGATTATATTTACCTACTTTATGATTAGGTACCTAACTCTAACTAAAATCATGACTATAGTTACCCGATTCACATAAGTTACTGTGACTTTATTTAGGCCGGTACCAGATTAGAATGACCAGACTGTAACACAATATTTGTAATTGTTCAGAAAAGAGATTTAAAGTTTAAAATAATACTTTTTTTCATTAAAAATCTGTATCATATAAACTTTACAATAACATCTATCTCAATTACTTTATTAATTGAGTAAAAAAACGGAAATGTGATGTTGAAAATAAAATTATTACACTGGACGGACTTTATCATTCTTAAATGGAAATTATAAATAAATAATTTAGAATCTTTTAATTTTGAATAAAATACAAAGTAATTTACAGTGATATCAATATTAAACACAAAAAATGATAGTTGATTTTTTTTTCAAATAATATTTAAAACACAATTAATAAAAATTAAAATAATATTAAAATAAGTTACCAAGTTTATCTCAGCTCTGTTCGAATAATGGCTTTTCTATTTATATATTTAATTATATTTTTCCCTTGTTTAGAGAACCTACTCTATTATCCTATTACTTAAATCGTGTGACCTTTCTAAGATTTCTAACTATAGGCCAATATCTATTCTCCTTAATTTAGCTAAACTTTTTGAATTCTTTATCTATACATCTATCAAAAGAAGCATTAATCATATTGTTAGTGATAGTCAACATGGCTTTTGATCTGGGAAATCAATCGTCATAAATAGTCTTCTCAACTTATATTCTTAATAAAAATATCAATATCAGTCAGTTCTCAAGTAAATGTAATATTTACTGACTTCAAAAATGCCTTTGACACGGTTTACCACTTCACTCTCATTAGAATTTTAAACAATCATGGTATTGATAATCCACTTCTCTCTTGGCCGGCATCTTACCTATAACTCCAGAAGACAATTTGTTTCTGTTAATGGCACACTCTCTAATCCTTGTATGATATATTTTGGAGTTCCAAGACATGGTCTCATTTACTATTTGTCTTCTTTATTAACTCTTTATTAACTCATTTCCGGGTGAGTACTTCTATTAGTTATTTACATCAAAATTCAATCAATTAAATTTATTTTATTCATCAAAATTACCTCTCATTTTGACTGCCTCCTTCTTCAATCTGATTTAGATAATTTTTGTGATTGGGCAAAACAACTAACCCCTTCCCTTAATATCAAGCAAACGTCACGTTATGTCTTTTCTTGCGATCGTACTCCTATAGCACATTCCTATTCTCTCGACGGCTCTCCAGTTAACCACGTCATCCTTATTAAAGACCTAGGTATCTATTTCTTTTCTACTCTTTTCTTCAAATTTTATATAAATAACATGATTGGTAGACTCCTCAAAGTCCTGGAATTCATTAAACGCAACACGACTAACTACTCTTCCATCTCTTTTCTTCGTGTATTTTATTTCTCCGTGGTTCGTTCTATTTTGGATTATGGGGGATGGATTGGCATGTGCGACGGCACCCGTGATGAGCTCCGAAAGGGATAAGTCCAAAAAACAAATTTTTATCCTATGCTACTTTCCTTCTAAAAAATAATAATACTCAACACGACTATTCCTATATTCATTCCACCCTTCGACTTCCAACCTTAACCTGCTGTTGGATCAAAGCTTACCATTATTTTATAACATCCCTTCTTAATGGATCCCTTGATTTACTTGACCTCTTATCCTCAATCTCCTTCTGTGTACCTTTCACTCATAATATAAGGAATCATTTTCAACTTTCCCATCATCATACCTCATAATATGGGCAAAATCATCCCCTACATAAAATGTTAAAATATCTTAATCAGTTTAGTCTATGCCATATTTTTTAGCTTAAAAATCTGATTATGTTAATTAATTAATATTGTATTATGAATAATGTTATGTTATATGTGTATATAATTATATACTATTTAACATGTATTTGAAGTATTGCTTGCTTAGACATTATAAAAATGAATAAATAAATATATTATGATACATTCCATTGAGGGGTCATACGGATAAACAAAAACCACAATTAATCGAGTTTTTTTTATTTAACAAATTACAATAATGTACAATGTTATATCTTATATGCATACGTTTGTACAATGTTATATATGTACATATGCGTTTAAATTATCATGTCATAACTTATAGTTATCAGGGCTTGAAGTATGAAGTATCAGTCTTTGTTTTTTGGGGTTTGAAATAATTTTGTTACTTCACTTCTAATTTTTTTTTAATTCATCACATCATAACATCATAAACTACGTACAATATGCAGCCTATGCTTTTATTTTTGGTACAAACATACAAATTTTTGGAAGATTGAGCACGGTTAATCGCGAACACGGATAATCGAGACACGGTTATTCGAGGTTGTACTGTAAATATTATATAATAATTTTAAAAATGTGTTTATTTGCTTGTACGGAATATAAACCCATGTGATGCGTCAAAGAACACCAAATTTTGCATAAATATTAATAATAAATATGAATGTAAATTTTATCGTTATCAAGAGCAGGTATTTGTAATATTTTGAAAAAAAAAATTCATTATCGTGGAAGAATTGTGATCCCCGAACCATTTTGAGCTTGCTCGGTTGGTACCAGAGACAGGATATGGGCCTACCACATATATATAGACAAAAGCAGGCGGAACCATATGGAATTTTGTTAACTTATATGTGAGGGTGAAGAGAATATGATAAAAAAATGAATAAAATGAGAAAAATTAAATATTATAGTGATGTATTCACAGTAGATTTATTGAAATGCTGGTTTTATAGTTTGTTGTAAGTACATGTGGTATTGTGGTTTACAAATGGTCATTATAGCGGTAGGTATTTACATTTTATTCGAATACAGTGTTAGGCATTGAAGAGAAAGAAAATAATAAAGAAAATACAAAAAGGATGTTAACTTTTATTTTGGATTTGGGAGACACACACGCCATAGTTATGAGCCAATGGTTCAGGTGTGGATCTCCTAAACAAAACAGACATATTTCCATATTTTTTGATTCTGAATAATTATTACTGCAGGAGTTTAAAATGACTCGTTTCAGGGCTTAGAGCGCCAGCGATAAACATATTGTGTTATGATAGGAATAGGCCATTCCTGTAGGTAGGTACTTCCATTAATTGACGAATTACCCGAAAAACGTTACCGCTGTACGACCACACCATATTACCATATTATCATATTACCATATGTCTCGGTTTAGCCGGGGCACTACCAGTTTTGAGCATTGTGTCCCGGTGTCTCTAAAAAGTCTTTCAGGACGGCTAATTGTCCCGGAATCCAACTTTGATATTTAATATTAACATTTTTAAATTTTTACTAGATAAAAACATGTTTGAAAATTATATAATTGATAGAAATACATATCTATTTTCATATAGGCATAGATATTATACACACTTACTCCAAAATATGGAGTTATTATTCGGAATTATATAAAACAAATTGTAATAAATTTAATTTGTAATGTTAAGAAGTATAGACAAAAATTATTTTTTCGAACAGTTTAAAATATTTGAAAATTGTTTAAAGAACAAAATGTCAAATGCAAAATCGTTACTCTCGAAGACCATTGGTTATCACTTATTAACTTTTATAAATATTAATGAACTTAATATAAAAGCGATATAGATGGACGTTAAATTTTCTTTTACTTAGCCTGATTCAAATACACGTGTTCTCATTGATGAATATTGAGGGTACTATATAGAATGGACAATTTAGAAGATATTTGATATATTTACAGTAGGTATTTAGTAATAATAACAAAAAATAATCAAACTAAGTTTTGACAACTATATACAATTTTTGAAACTTGTTTTTTTTTTTAAAAAAAAGATAAAAATAAATGAAAGTCAAAAAACCAAAAAAAGAACTCTTTGAGAACTTTTCTGACCAAATATATGATTGGATATGATTGGGATAACGTATCTGATTAGATCAAGTCTCCAGATAGAAAAGTTATTAACAATTTATATAGAGTAAATCAAGAGAAATTTGTTTAGTATTTGGATTTTGAAACTTTTATTTAAAACAATAGTATAATTTATTTTTCGAACCCGTTCTTTTTCAAGACAGTGGTGGAAAAGTCGGAGAGTTTTTAAATACGATTATTATTATGTAAAATCGGTGGGACTGGTGAATGTATTCGAATATTGGCTGGTAAAAATCTGTTACATTACGGTGTGTAGGTAAAAAATCACGCAGTAATACGCGTATGAATTTTTTTTGTTGATTTTCTAATTATCAATGTAACCTATGGTGAGTAAACATAACGTATACACGACTTACTATACTTATCTAATATTCTCGTATATATTGTTATGATAAATACCATAACGTCATTGATTTATTGTATAATTAAATACATATTGTTTAGAAAGTTCTTATTCTAAATAATTGTGCTTAAAACAAAATTTGTTCCAACTAAGTGATCCCATTTTCTTATCGAACGTTCATTATGTACAATATAACTTGTATGAGATATCACTTTTTAATTGTCTGTATCTCAGCCGATAACAATCGTATTAAAGAAATTCAAATAACCAATATTTCAAAACGATGAAAATGTCCTGTACATAACAAATAAAAATATTTCTCGTAAATATTGATCCAGAACTTTTTCATCCCGAATCGACGAGTTACTTAAACTGAGCGCATATATGGCACACCTTTGAATATTTATCATATTCACATCAAAATCGTTGTCACGGCGTGATTTAAAACGATATTGTAAAACGTTTCGGTATAAATGAAATGGATTTTTATATGGGAATGGGTTAGATGGAAAGTATTCTCTAAGTAAGTACCCACGAATTCGTTTAAAACGCGATTTTAAAAAAACGGACCAAAAAAAAAAAAAAAGACATCTGAAAACCGAGGTCTTGTATAATTGGAAGACCGACGGTTAGGCATTGCTTGACATTCTTTCCCGGGACTGGGGAGAGACATTCTGTTTTATAATACGACCGCCATACGTGATCCGCATAGCTAAAATGAAAAAAAAAAAAACGACCTTCGAGCGTTGCGCATTGTGTCTCGACATCGCTGTCAATACGAGTAGTACCGGCGGCGACACTTGGCATGTATTGTTCGGTGGACAGAGCAAAAATTAGTTGTGTCTGAATGATATCATTCGCCGAATAATACGGCGAGAGATTTAAGAGGTGTCGGGCGGATATTCTTTCGATTTTATTCGATGGAGACGCATATATCTAAACATATATAATTATATACGTACGATTAGTAGGAGGTATATTATATTTCTGCCTTACTTTATTGATCGATTGTTATTTTAAAAACACTATATGATAAGGTCAAGAAACAAATGACTAGAGTTATATCAACTAGATGCTGGCGGTATTTGATTTTCAGATACAGCTAATTACGCAATATTACCGTTAATATCGATATATGCCAATATATAAATATATATATATATGTATATACAGTTTTGGGCTTAATTACTTTTAAAAAGTAGTTCAATTACTTTACAAGTTGCATTACATGAAAGTAATCCAATTACTTTCAAGTTATTTTATTGAATTACCTACTTTAAAATTCTTTTCATAAAATGTTTGCACTGATAATAATTATCACATATTAGGAGCGTCTAAATGAGATACACCTATAATCAAATATAATAGAATATATATTTGGTTAAATTCATAGTCCATAGACACCACTAAGTTTTTCCTATAACATTACTTAGCTTAGGAAAGTAAGGGGTTTCACAAACAACATATAAAAATAGTTATAGTTATAAAGTATGTTATTGGTTTGACAAATGAGCTGATAAACATTTTTATCGAGTAAATTAATTAGTGGACTATTGCACAAACAATTAAATAGTATAGACAATAACTACAAATGTCTATGCATTAACCATGGTTATGTTTAGTGTTACCAGTAATAACAATAATTGTGTATAAAAGTGACATCGGAAGATGACTATGATGCACTGGACATGATTAATATTTAATATTGTAAGTTTAACTGAATAAAAAATAAATTTAATTAAAATACTAAACAAAACGCCCGATATTTTTGTTATCAAAATTAAAAAATATGTTAATCATTCAACCGATTTAATAAAGTCGTAAGACTCTTTATAAATTTTTAGAACTAAAATTCTAACTACAATTTGTCGAACCGATTACGACATATTTATCAAATCAATAAAAGATATAGATCGTTTGTGAAACCTGGTATTTGTAGTTACATTAAATTGGTATTCATAAACAATAGGTACAAGAATTTATCTGTGTAATTTCTTTGTGAAAAATATTATCGTTTTCATGATTACGTACCATTTAGTCATAAAACGGTGCAAATATATAACACCAGATGTATTAATGTAGCTAGTAGGAACGAATAAACACCAACCACCTCGATATTTATTCTCCTGCCTACACTTAAATATAAATATGGACGATTATACTCACTTGGGAGATACAGTTGAAATTACATTGTTATATATTTTTTGTGAACACAACTATAATAATATATAATTGTATGAACACCTACTTAATTAAGATATAAGTTGTATAATCTAAAAATAATCACGTATGGTTCGGATTTGACAATAAACTCTATTGTCTACATGAATTTTCTCGATCTTCTAAAATGTATAATAAAATAGTAAAAATTGTAATGTCAAAAATATCACGTTACTTTAATTATTAATTTAAGTAGTAATTGAATTACATTTACGTTACTTTAAATTAATTGGGGTAACATAATTACTACTGCGTTACTTAAAAGAGTAATAGCGTGACAGTAACTTGTAACTTAAATTAAGTTACCACCCAATACGATTTATATTTATATTCCTACCGTGAGTTCAATAACTATCATAAGTTGGTCAATTACATATTTCTAGTAAATATAAAATTTACAATACCAAAATAACAATAAAATTTTATTCTTTGAGTTTTAGTTTCTCGTCCCAACAAGGTTTATTTATTTATTTGTCTATTATATTGTATATTATTGTACCAAAATTATAGTTTTAAGTCCAAAATTTACCTAGTTTGAAAATTTGACGATCTAGCGTTCAAAACATATTTTCGTGTTACCTTTATCGTTAAACGCAAGAATTAAATTTAAGCAAATAGATAAATATACATATCTGCACTTAATAACCAAATATATTTATTCACATTGTTTCTGACGAATAATGATATATAAAACATGCAAATAATAATATAAAAAATGATTGAAAAAATTTTAAATAAAAAGAGCTCCCTTGCTACGCTCAGAATCTAATACGATATTCTAAATCTCAAAATAATAACCATGACATCCAATTTTGGTTTATATATATATATATATTAAGAGTGGATTAAAAATTACTGAAGAAAAATCATAATAGTTATCATTATCTCATAATCCAGGGGTCAGAAAGTAGTTTATATTGGAGCTCTGATGATTAAAATAATAAAATAAACTAAGTCCAGAGAAAAAAAATTTGTCATCATAATAGTAATAAATAATAATGTTTATATTATTTTGGACACAATTAAAAAATTAGGCTGATACCAAATTGATTCCTTGGTCTAAAGCAGAGTGTCTGAATTGGTTCCCGTTTTGAACTCATTATTCTGGCCAAGTTGGTTTTCACTAAGATAGTACGCACATACATAAGTAAATTACCCAGAAAATTAGGTTTCTCGAATTTTAACAAATTGTAGATACTGATATTTTTTACTGTTAAAGTTTTTGATGGCCCTTCCAATGTGTACATACAAACATAGTACTATTATCCTATGTGCAATACCATTCAGTAATAAGTATAGATTATACCATTTATAATCAATGATAATATTAAGGTAAATGAGTATTTATTTTTAAAAATAATTTTTCACGCGGTATAGATTTTAAGTGGTTTCTTTAAATAATCGACCAAAATTAGTTAACACTTATAGTAAATGAGATTTTCAATGATTAGCCCTTATATGAGAGTCAAATAAGACCCATTTCCATTCAATTCGGAATCAATTCGGCTACTCCCAAAAATAAAAATACTTGACCGATAAGATATTTATTATGCATTATGACCATGTTGTTCTATATAATATCAAGAAATATTTATGGCAAAGTTTTAAGTGTGATAAATCAATCCCTTCACATGATTTGAGGAGTTAGAATTTATGAAAAGGTGATGAATTGTGGTTTTTTACATTTACTCACTCAAATTTTAAAGTTACATAAAAAATTGTACAGGATAAAAAAAAAGTTTTTCGCATTAAAATAATCAGTATATATACACATTTTTTGTTTTTTTTTTTTTTTTTTGTATATCTATAGGTACTTTATTTGTTCTCTGGAATAAAAATAATATTTTATATAGCAGTATATTATTTTGAAGTGTTAATCAGTGTCGATTTCGGTACTCAAAAATGATAAATACACGCGATAACCTCCTGCTGCAACCGAGACACTCGTCATGTTATAATAATACCGTTAATAAATATAATAGGTAGTATGGTTTCGTGTAATGTTCGTCTATATTATGTCCATCGCCATAAATCAGTTTTGAATTTATATTTTTTTAAGAGCGGTTGATATTATATATTATACAGCTTACGAGTGTAAATTTATGCACCGTAATAACAGGTGGATATTAGCTGAACTGTAGGTACGATAAAATATGTAAATTATTTTTAATTGTTGTGTGTATATATTTAGGTATATATAATGTATATATATATATATATATATTATATATATATTAAAACGTATACTAAAAAGAGTTATGAGTTATATATATATACTTTAAACTTAAATAACTTACTGGAAAAAATGAGATCATATCTATTAAGACTCGTATTTCAAACTGACACGTCAAAAGAAAACATTTTTTCAAACTATTTTCTCGCCTCCAATAAAAATTGACAACTATTGCGATTCGCCTTCTGGCCCTATAAATAAGACGCATCTACTATAATTAAATGGACATTAATTTATAAAGATTAAATATTACCTACGTAATTAATACGCAATCACTTATATTTAAATACGTGTATATTGTTTGAAATTTAAATATGAGAGGATATTAATATTGTTTTTTAGTTATACATCATATTTTTTAAGATAGTATCAACAATTCTTGATGAAAATCTTCACGTACAAAGGTTTATAAATAATAATAATTTAGACACATTTAAATAGGTATATACAGGTATAATGTATTCGATTTAATATTTTATAATGACTAGTAAGTAAGTATAATAACTGTTGTCATTAAATAATAATACACTGTCAGACCATTAATGGCATACGTCTTAAAAAATGTATTATATTAATAAATAATAATTTATTCTTTATAAGATAAAGAATAATGTTCTTACAGAACTACAATTAATAGCAATAACTAATAACACATATTTAAATATATATATATTTTTTTCAGGTAAGTGTGAATTCGTCTGATTAAACTCTGATTAAAGATTATTTGGTATGTATATAAATATTAAATTTAAATGTATTACGTTTTAAAACTAATATAAATTATGATTAAACAACAATTACATAAGTTTTAAGGATAAAATATTTTTATTAAAAATATTAACAAACAATATAATAATATGTATAATTAGACTATTATAATTAAACTTAAAGTTATGGCAGTTATCCAAAATCATTATTAAACCTGTTAAAAATTAAATGTTCTGATTAATAAATCATTAAATTACTAAGAAAATATAATTATTTTAAGAAATACTCAATACTGTACACATTTTCATGAGTGCCCACTGCCCATAGAGTAATTTTCAGCAGGGGGAGGGATAAACTTCAGCCAAATTTCCAAATACATATTTTTTTTTTACTCAACACCAATATTTTTATATTTTTATTTTCAATAAGGAACTATTATCTGATAATATTCTCTAAGGAATATTTTTCCTCCCCTTACCCTCCTTTAAAGGGCTGCCATACCTATGTTGCCCTTATAGTGGTAAAGGCAGTGAAAGCGAAAAATCAATTATAGTGAAAATAATATTTTGCGTTCGTGACTCTTGCATGTATCATTTGATTATACAGAGAAAGGTACTTTATTAGGTATTTAAATTAGAGTTGAAATACCTATTATCAAATCCATAGAATAAAAAAATGTTTAAATTAACCTATTATTTAGAATTTTTAGTATATTACATTAAAAAACTTATTACAACTTGAAAAGTAAAAAAATAATTAATTTAATTTAATTTAAAAATTTCAATTTTTTAAAAAAATAAAATAAAATAATTAAAATTGTCAATTATCTATTAATTGTTTTTTTTTCTTATATTTTTAATAGTTTTTTGACAATATTCAACAAACAGCCCCTTAAAAAACGAGTGTTAAACGATCAATTAGTAGAATTTAATACATTTTCATTATTTTATACTATTAAATTTAACCGATCAAACACGACTACATTACTATTAGTACCTATACTTAATTTTTAAAATCATAATTTTAAGTAAATTAAATTATCTAGGCAATGATTGGTTTCAATATATAATTTATAATAATATTATAATTTAAATTATAAATTATTATACTATATATTTGTAATTTTAAATCAATAATTATTAATGTTTGGTTTTTAATAACATATCTACATATTATTGTTATAATGGAAATCAAATGAAAAATATATATACATTTAACGTTATGAAAATTTAAACGTTATAAAGTATTTAGCGTTAAAATAGTTATTTAAATATTATCAAGTGTTTAATGTATAGTATTTAGCGTTATTACAGTTATTTATACGTTGTTAAATATTTTAGTTTTAAGTGTTATGATAATTTAAATATTATTATTTATTTATTAAGCTTTTAGTATTTAGCGTTATCAGGAATTTAGTCTTTTTTGTTCTATTCATTTAAATGTCATCAAAATTTTAGTTTTTAACGTTTAGTGAATTTTAACTTTATCAAGTATTTAGTGTTTAGGTCATGTAATAATTTAAAGGTCATTAAGTTTTTACTTTTTAACGTTCTTATAATTTAAACGTTTTAAAATTATTTTCATTTACTGCTATATTTTGTTTAGTGATAATTTAATGTTGGTGTTTATAATTACTTCTGTTTATTTATGTTTTTCGTAACTAATCTATTTAAATCGTCCAAAAATGTTTGATTAAATTGAAAATAAAACGTTATTATTTATAATAATAAATTGAAAACTCAACTCCACAAAAAATATTTACTTTATTTTTTTAAATACGTAAGTACCACAGTCGTTATTGTGTACCGACGATGGTAACTTTGTTACTGAAATACGTATTTACCAAAATAAATTAAATATTTTTGTGGAATGGAGTTTTCAATTTATTATTAGAAAAATCCACAAGTACTCAAATTATAAACATAATTTATATTGTCTAAATTATTTATTAATTACAAAACTAAATGACATTGTTTATATAACACCGATATATGTATATTTATAAGAGTTTATAAGGATGTAGCGGTAAACTATATCGATTCATTAAAAAAAAAAATATATATTTAAAAAAAAGTATATTTGTAAACAATTTGGTTCAATAACCAATTGAGACAAGCATGTATCATCATTTTTATTTTCTATTCGGTATATGGCCTAACCATGCGATCATAAATCATATTGATTAGCTTATGAATTGTGGTCTCTCAAAGACAATACAATAATAAAGCCGCCTAAAAACTTAAGATGTTCATCTTGTCAAGCCGAACTAACAGTATATTTAGTTAGATTAGATGATGATAATCGATCACATGTCGCCACCAGGTCAAAGAATGGTCGACCTTTCATTAAACACACGGCATTACGAATATTTTTTAACTCATGGAAGATTATTATACCGTAACAAGAGAATGCATGCTTATAAATGTATTATTATTGGTATAAATTAAATTATATACTATATACTGACAAGTCATTTATTGAACTCTTTAAATACCTTCACATTGAATCATTCAACTTTGGAGTTATGAATACTATATAGTGCTTTTTAAACGATAAAATTTAAATTGTTTAATAGTAGATAGGTATCTATTGTAGTTTTAGTATTATTAGTATTTTGAAAATATGAAATAAAATATAAATCTTGTATATTACTATATTTGGTCATATGTGATCATAGTAAATCTATGATTTATTACTTTCACAAAAAAACCAAAACTACAAATAGATATACGATTTTATGTAAATATAAACCTGCAGTACAAAATTTGAAATAATGTTTATCAAATATCGAATATTGATTATTAAAAATCGTTTTCAAAAATCCTACTAAATAAGAGAAAAATATTATCGATATCTTCTAATCTAGTAATGCAATTTGTTTGGTAGCTCATGAGCAATGAACAATTTATTCAATATAAACATGGGTGAGGAATACCTACAGGAGAATAATTTGACCCTATCAGTTTTACCGATCATCAACCGGCGTACACACAAAGAAAATCTCTAGTTAAATTAAATATGATATGCACATGTGTGTATAACATACAGGACAATTGGCAGGAAAAAATAAAACAGATTACATATTCCTTTAATATGAACTATTTAGTATGTGTTTTCATTAAAGCGAATATTTTAATACATTATGTAGGTACCTATATATATATATATATATATATATATATATGAAATTATAAATTACACAAATATAGATACTTATATAATATTATTAATATTCTCAAATTCCAAAAAAAATTCAACACTCGTTTATAATACTTAATATATCTTTTAAGATTTTTTCTCGAAAAAAAATGTGATAAAGCATAGAGTACCTAATATAGAGGCGGCGTTCAATATATCGGTTGTGTAGTCATTTGAAATTTGTAAGTGCAAAATTAGTTTTAATGGATAAAAAAATTAATTTATCTATATTTATACTAGAATACCAACACTAAATATATATTTCAGAAAAATCGCTTACAAGTTAAATAAATATATTTTACACGGAATGTGATTAAATGTTATATCATAGAATAAAGCTATTGTCAAGTCATACTGAAATAGCCGATAGAAACCAAATGCAATTGCAAATGTAGATAATATATACCATATCCTTTTATTACCTTTCTTAACATTCATATTAATAAAGTTTCTCGATTAAGTTTTGTCAAACCTTTAAGATTGCAACTTTCGCGGTCTTCCCGTCAACCACATTTGTGATTAATGTTACGAGGAACTTCTAATCTTCTACAAGAGGTGTATCTATAATTTAAAAACACAAGTCTTTGGTTAAAATGATTAAATATTTACTATATTTATTTATTCATTGAATAGAATAATACGCAAGTAGAAGAATTACTTAAATCATTATTAAAATTAATTACCTATATTATATAATTATCGTTATTCAAATATTACACCATTAAAATATATTGTATATTTATTTATAATTGGTTTTATACCTATAATAGGTGGTTTTTAAAAACTCATTATTTTAGTAATATTTTATGATTAAGAACATTTTTTTTTTTTAATATTTAACTATAAGTAATTATAATATTATATTTTAATAATGAAATAATCTCTTTTTATATTGAAGAAATTATACGGTATATATTATAACTATTGAATGATATATTAACAATTTTTAGTGTACCTATCTACTAATAATAGAGTGAATATTGTTTGACTAAATTTCCGATTATTTATTGTCCACGTGTATTTAAATATTTATCACCATACGTATTTTTGAATTCCTTCACGAAATGGATAGGTACGCCTTCCATTAGGTTTCATATGCGAGTATTATTTTGTATGTATTGTAATAATATATTGCTATAGGTACACAAATTTAGATTCCAAACGGAGCTGGAAGTAAATCTATTTGCTTTACAATGGTATTAGTCTTTCCTTTTTATTTTTACCACGTTTTTGAAAAGTGTTTGACAGTTTTTTTCTATATAGATTATATTGTTAATATATTATAATTTCTTAAAATTTATTTTTGAAAAATCCACCTACTGCTAAATTAAATATTAACGAACTATATATGAGTGTTTTATGTTTAAAATAATACATTTGATACATATAATAATACAACTATAGGTTAATAAAAAAAAAAAAAAAAAAATGTTAAATGAACTCAAACGTTTTCAGTTAAGAATTAATTAATAATTAACATAAAATAATTTCAATTATAGTTAAATTTAATGTTGAAATGGAAAAAGTTATTAACTTAATATACCTACCTAATATATTTACTAATAAAAAAATTATGATTGAAAATTTAATATTATTGGAATTTCAATTTAAAATAAATAGGACGTAAGTTTATAAAAATCACAAAAAATCGTTTACTTCTCATATATACACTTAACTGAAATCAGGAAGATTATGAAAAAAAACGGTGGTAAAAAATGAAATTAATACAATGGAAATTTAAACTATAGTTAAGTTAAAAAATTAAAAAAGATTAACTTTTAATTGATTTTAAACTTATTCATGTCTAGCTTTGTTACAATTATCGAAAAACTCTTGTTATGTAAATATTATATAAAATATAATAAAATAATTAAAACATTGTCCATTTCAATATTGCAATTATGGTCGTTATTTCTTGAGTGACATCTTATTATAAATTATTATATTTTTATGTATATTTTTGGGTTGGAAAAATAATTTACATCCATTTGTTTTGTATAAAAGTTTTACATTGAATTCATTGCTGTTTCTGATGTCATAAATGAAAAAAAACACCGAGAATTGACGTTAAAAATTGCTTAAAGTTTTGAAAACTTTTGAACGAACCTTTAATATGAAGTGTCTATCTGGAATTACGTGTTCAAATACGGTTTTTTTTTTTCGAAAAATAAATGTCATGTAATTTCCCTTACACTAACAGTTTGTTAATATAAATATTTTTGTTGACTTGTATGTACTGAGTATTTATTTCGTATACTGACGTATTTACGTTCACCTTTAATTCTAAAAAAAAAACAGTATTAATATCATATTCATAAAAATGTGATAATTTCATAAAAAAATTAACTTAACTTATATTCACTATAACCTTGTTTGATATATTGGTAATTATATGGTTATTAATAACTAAACTCCTTAGTATTAAGTAAAAAATACAGTTACATAATATTGTAATAAATATTTTGATATTATTGAGTTATTAATAACTATTATAGTATATTAATGTATGTTTTACGATTCAAACGTTATATAATATTTCGTATTTTGTGGATACTTTCGTATTTGGTAATTTTTAACAACGTGTATTTAGAAAATTTAGTAGTTTTTTAGACGATTATCAGTAAAATTATAATTTTGTAGTAAATTGGTATATTTTGTGTCCATAGCGAATTGGGAAGAATATTATTTTAAAGCCGATATATTTCTTTTGGCTATATAAAATGTTTTTTAGTAAGAGTATTAGGTGAGGTTTTGGTATAGTAATTAAATTACATCATTACAGAGATTATTAATCATTATTTAAAAAATGGATTTTGGTAATTCGGAAAATTAAATTTATTCACAAAATGTTAAACCTAAACTTTGTGACGTCAATTAGTTTTACTACTTTTATTTTTCATTTATACAGAATTGACACAAATTTGTTTATGCTCAGTTGACAGCTCTTATTATAATATCTGCTATTAAATATATACATATTTTATTTTTAAATCTAAAATAATTATATCACACTATCCTAACATTAACCTATATGTAATTTTTTCTTGAATTGTTCAGTCTCTTTTTTAGTATATAACTTTTTGATGAATTATATAATGTATATTATAGATAGCATGTTCAAGCATTTTTTTAGTACATACATATTCGTGTTCTAAAATCTAAATTAATAATAATAATAATGTGTTACATTTTCTGCATGTCAAAGATATCATCACGTTTTTTTTTTTTTTTTTAGTAGTGTTTTAAAATAAATAATAAAATATAAAACATTAATATTTAGTATATGCATATAATATAATATATATATATTGTATATCTCATGTGATAATAATGTACGTATAAAGAAGGGGAAAAAATATTGCGTTACGTGTGGTGGTCGGGATGAAATTTTGATATTCGTCGGGCGTCCGTTCGCCATTCGAAGTAATACCCTGGGGCGAAATTGTTTCTCGCCAGTCGACTTATTCGTATATTATAATGATAATATGATTTTGCCGATGTAACGTGTGGGGGAGAGAGAGTGAAAGACCTAAAATCAAACTTAAAATCATGTGGTCACGTACCGATGGATAGAAGGTATTTAGGTATTTTGAAATTATCTAAAACACGTCGGAGAATATTTACACGTGCACGTTGTGTTGCTCGTACTGTAATTCCCGGAGAAACTCTTGGAGTAAAAAAAAAACTATTCAAATACGTCAAGCCTTAATACCTTTAACCTTAAATATTGTACATATTTTTGAATTTTTTCCTTTTTTATTGTGTGTAGGTACTCTGAGCATTAACGATTTACGATAAATTGATTTTCGAAAATCCGAATAATCAAAAATAATAGAAATTATCATTATGCTAAATAGATAGGCAGCTAAGTGTATTCATATCTGCCGTCTTCAGATCTGAATATCAATGGTTTTTTTCTTGATTTCTCGCAAAGCTCAACACATTAAATATATTATCGTGTTACGAAAATGTTCTAACAGAACGCCCACGATGGCAGAAAATTTCGAATAACCTTAGAGTTATATATTATATTATCAATTCGGAATTTTGTGTACATTTTAAACTTTTCGAAAAGTATATGTGTTATATGTGTAAAAAAAAAAATAAATAATAATATAAAATAATGTACAGGCGAATTACTTGGATTGTGTGTTTTTAGTAGGACATTTTATTTGAGAACCATATTCTCGGGGCTCATATTGACAGAAAAATCGAATTCAAAGAGCGGGAATAATCTAATAATCGTCATTTATCCGTACGACGTGGTCATTTAACGTACATTTTTATTTTTTTTAATCGAATACGAGATCTGCGATTATATATAAAAAAAAAAAAATGTTTGTTTATGACGTTTATGACCATTTGTCTCGTTCGAATTTCGAACGTTATTAATTAATTATGTCCGTACTATATATATATATATATATATAGATGAATCGCTATTATCCGTATTCGTGTAATATCACGCATTATTATGTATTGTGGATTTTATCGTCTCCGATAGAAAATTATCCGACGCGATATATCGTTTGGCCGTCAATCGACCGCGGCGCGCAGACTCCCGCGGGTAGCTGCAATATATACAACACGCGCCCCCCCAGCAGCACGTGTACGTTATACTAAAATAATTGTTAGTGCATCCCCAGTCCGGACGCGGATCGGTCATTCGTCGTGTCAGCCTCGTCGTGCCGATCGGATTATTCACAGAAAAAAAAAAAAAAAAAAAAACGGAAATTTTCGGGTAAGTCTCACATTATTATAACGTTTTACAGCTAACGATGTAATTTCGTTTTTTCCGTAATATTACAAACGAAAAGTCCTCGTCGCTGAAATGTATCTACTTTTTTCTTTTTCACGAAAATATTTCTAACTGTTATCCGTGTCCTGTACAGTAGTAGTCGTGCAGAAATAATCGAGTCCGTTTTTGTTTTCGAATAACAATTTATTCGCTCTGGCAAAGTATACGGCACCGCACGTCTGTATAGGTATTATATTCTTTCATTATATTTTAAGCGATAGTTGACATTTTAAACGTCCCGGTATTATGATAATAGATGAACAAAACCGTAAATTCGTAATATTAAATCAAATCAAATAGGTAGTTGACTTTTTTATTCCCCTAATTAATTTATGGAAATTGTTTTATCGTTTTTGTAATATTAATTAATTTAGAGTATAATTCGTTTTTAAATATCAAAATTATGCCCACCGAACAATTATTATTCTAGCCTCCTGTGGGATATACACCATTTATAATTTAATCATATTATTATCGTGGTTCACGTAAAATGATTAATTTTTTTTTTTAATTTTAAATACTTATACAGCAATGCAATTATACAAAATCAATAAAAATAAAATATTATTAAGTATACTAAACTACATAATATATCATGCGACTCTGATCCCCCCGTGAGTGATTTTAGAAATTTTAATTTCTCTTTCGTTTCTTTTTTTAATTGTGTTAGCATTAGATTTCAAATACACTTTTTTTAAAAATATATTCTTATTCAAAATCAAATTTCTTTAGTAGTAAAAATTCAATACAAATTTAATGAAATCTATTTAAAATAAAGTATTTACATACCTATTTGTAAATGTTTTTTTTTTACTTCTTTAAAAGTTAATTTTTTTTTTATTCTAATGTGATTTATACACGAAAAAACAATAAATTCGCATTTTGATCCCCATAGTTTCCGATTAAGCTATTAGAACACAAATTATGCAAAACTCCATAAATACATAAGTTTAGGTTTGGTTTTTATAAAATTCATTTTGTCAACGTTTTTTTAAATCAAATTTGACCCTAAATAATTCCCGGAATTTAACTGATATTTTTCAAGTCCCTTACATTAACCAAGAATAAAATGAATTTGAAAGTTATAACATTTATATACTAAGCAATACTATTACATTACTACTAAACTAATTATAATGTAAATAAATATATATATAATATTATATAATAATATATAAGTTTACCTAAAATTTTTATGAATATGTTAAGCTAGACGTGTACAAAGCATTGAGAAATCAGGATCTAATGAAAATTGTATCCCCACTTACCTCCCCAAATTAATTCAATAATAATTTACATGTCAGTTGTAGTAATATTTGTAAACTTAAATTCGATAATATAAATGCAATTTATATGCTTGTTTATAGATTTATTATAATATATATTTATATATTCACTTTAATAATTTTGAAATAGTACAAACGCTATATTGTTCTATTATTTAGATACAATTAGTACATGTTTTAATTTTAACGATTTAAAAAAAAAACTACGTATAATTATATAATTTACCATTAGTGCCAAATACATTATTTAAATTTTATATTCGCAAGATATCTGGCATTATACGCGTTCTTGGCTTAAATCCTAAAAACCTTTAAAAATCCCCCTTAAATACTCATTTCCTTTATATTCCTGCCGGGACATTTATATAAAAGCAAATAAATTGAGGTGATTTATATAGATACCTATCATGGCTTTTTTCTTGTCCTCGTTTAAGTCTTTATAATCTTTCAAAGTTCGGTTTAATGTTTTGGCTGGCTTGATAATAGCTTTGTATATTTGTCTCGAATGTTCTAATATATGAATAAATAGCTGAACACAAGGAGTCCAGAGAAAATCAGTTATCTGATAATCACTCAATGAATTTCTACTATATATATTTTGGTGAGCCGAAAGAAATAATATGGAAAAATTATTTAAATAGCATAAAACATATAATTTATGTGTTTGGTCAGGAAAATTTCCATAAAAATATCCTTAAAACCTCATTAAAATATTATAGGAACAATATAATTGATGTAAACAGTAAAAGAACATTTTATATTTTGTACTCTCTGTGTTCTTTTTTCGATAGTATGGACAATGATGTACGTTTTGAGATATAACATGTTCAAATATAATAGATCAAGGAGGTTGTTCTGAAAAAATGAACAGTCTCAACAGATACATACTCACTCGTTAATTTCTGGGTGATTGTGGTGGAAATAGATTTTCGTCATACAAATTCACTAATCTCATTTATTTACATTTCGTTAAATTCATTAGGTCTCACATATCTCACAAATATTTCCGTTATTAGTCTTGGCTATCAATTATTATCACTGGTATGTATATATTTTGTGATTATACTATTGTGTGATTTATTTTATTTTACTAACTCTTCTCTCAAATGAGAAACTCGATTTTCATTTCAGATTGGTCATAAATGGTCGAAATTTATTTATTTATTTATTACCTTACACAGACTTTAGATAATCTAAACAGCTTCTTAAATTCGTAGTCACTAATTAAAAATGGATTTTCGGCAGCTCTGAAACAATTTAGAACGTATATATTTATATATTCCATAGTAGATTGATACAATATAGCATGCCAATTTTTAGGTAGGTATTTATAACTTACCTTAACCGTTGGTAGACTCTTCTGTGTCTCGAAACATTAAATATCAATGTCATTAAAAAAATATTAGTAATTACCTGTTATAACTATATGTAAGGGCATTGGTCAGTATTAGATTTAAAAATATAATCACAAATATGTCCCGAAGTACTGTCTATTCAATAACGTAAAAAATGTTTAAAAATATAAAAATATAAGCATATCTCGGGGCCTATTTTATTGTCGTTTTTGTAGTTATCTTAGTAAAATCTCATTAATTTAATTGATCTCATTAATGTAATTGATTTCACTCACTTATCTCACTTTTCCAAAACACCCTGATTTCTCGAGAAATTCATGTCATCCAATTCACAGCTTTCACACTCCAAATCATCAAAGTATGTATTTTTTATCTTATTTCACTCAATGTCATCGTTTTCACATTACCAGAACAACCTCTCAAATCACATAAAAGTGATTTTTAGGGGTGGGGGGGGGTAATCATTTTGGGGAGGACAGTATAATAAATTCATAATACGAGTATATAGTATATATATATATATATATTAATCGTAACTTTACATTTATTTCGTTCATATTTAGTAATAACAATACATTTAGTACCTAATATAGTAATGGTAATAATAATTTAATAAAAGTAATGGACCAAAAAAAAAAAAAATGAAATTTTGTTTAATATGAGAATTGAATTATCATTGTTTTAATTGTATATAATTTTAAATAATGTATCTATAAAATCTTAAATTATGTTGTATTTTATAGTACACAATCCTTAAATTTGTATGTATTGAGTTTGTATCATGTGATGTAAATGTTCACGTATTTGAATTTTGTAACTATTTTGTGTAGAACAAATTGAACGAATATTCAAATATTTTTGTAACATTTTTTTTGATAAGTATCTTTTAATTGTTCAGATTTTATACCCTCGAGGATAAATTTCGAATTAATATTATAAATTAATTTATATATATAAATTTAATTAAAGTAATTGTAATATAATAATTGCGAGCTACGCTTTTTTAGCGTAATTAATTCTTTGTCAATTTGCGACTCAATCTTCAAGGAATACCGAGTTGTTTTTTGGCAATGCGCTCGTCGAACCGTACTAAATGATTATTTTTTTTTACTATAATATAATTAGGCGAAAAAACCACAAAAAATATATTACTGAAAAAAAGGAGCTGCTCGTTAAATCCCGGTAAGTATGAAAATCGATTGAAGAATGAGTATAGTGATTGATGAATGATTAATAGATATCTTGACTGTTATTAATATTAAGTCCACTGAAAAAATAAGTGACAAACATTTTTTATACACAATATATAAATACTTTTTTTTTTAATAAACTTATTATTCAAATTTTTTCATTAAATTAAAATAATTGAAGCTTCGATTATTTTAAATTGAAATTGGAATATTTTATATTGCACTGTTAGTATATGTTTCACATATATAATTATTATTTGTATAATATCTACACCTAGTATGTTTTAATTTATAAAATCAATACACATTTTTTTAATTAATTTTTAAATTAAAACATAATATAAGTAATCAAGGTAAGCAAGTTTGAATGAAATGAATGATTTTTAAATATAATCGATTGCGTTAAAACCAAACGAAATGAGCGTCAAATATTATTATAGAGATTCCCGTTTCATTTTCCATTATTCATTATTTTTTAGAGATATGTTAACAATCCATTGAGTATTTAAAGTATTGATATTATTTAACCGGTATCGTATTTAAGTATTTTATATTATTGCGAAAATTGTCCGAATAGTTTTAGTAAATATATTTAGGAGGACGCCAGACATACAAATATTAAATTAAAAAGTTACATTAGAACTTTTCAGTATAAATAATTTCCAAACATAATAGATGTATGAACAAAAAAACAAATTAAAGCTAATAATATTTTTTAGAGCCCTACCTAATCGATTTTTTATATGTTTTACGTGTTTTACGAATTTTAGAAAATTCAGTATTTTTGAATTTTTAAATAATTATTAATGTTTTAAAAAATTAATATATCGGAGTACCATCAGATAAACCACTGGATAATGTTGTACGTTATAATTTTATTTTTTATTTTTGTTTCATGTGTTTACGATTTTTCCAGTAGATAAAAATGATAAATGCGCAAACAGGTTTTTTTTTAAACAAATATCATGATTGCAAAATAATATAAAATGGTATATTGACACAAGAAAATGTTTAAATTGTTGGATTTTAATTTTTCTTAATGTTGTACAAAAAAAAAAAAAACTTAACAAAACCCCTTAAAAATTATTTATGTAGGGTCCTTTTAACAGTTCTAAGTAAAATTATTTATTGCATTGCACTATCTTATAGATAACGGGACGTATAAATCGTGATAGGAACTAAACTTTTATATTATTTATACAATTATAAAATACATGGAAGTGTGTATACGTTATGGGGATGCCTATGTTTATATTGAAAAACAGATGTCGTTCTATTTCCGAACGCTGTTTAATTTTCCAGCACATATAACCGTCCAGGTCATAAGTTCCAATAAATTATTATTATTAGCTATGAGCTACTGTGGGGTACAGCTACTTTGAAAATCGGATTTTATGTTCGGAACCTGAATGTTATTTAATATCTATAATTAGCTTCGTTCACGTGAAATATTTTAAATTGTTAGTGTTGTATTTTTCATAATAATAATATTACTGTATTTTAGTAGAAATATTTTGTAAGTACCTAATTTTAAACACAAAATAAACAATAATCACCAAATACATTATTCCGTTTCCCCGTTTAGTATATTATTTTATTTAATGAACGTTTTTTAGATGAGTCTGTAAATGATTTCGATCTTTTGTTTAATAATTGTTATTATTATTACGATAGATATAGTTGTTGGTATTGGCTATTATTATGAATTAATGAATAAAAGTTCTGAATTTCATTTATTTATTTTTTTTTTTTGCTGATTCATTTCGATTTTTATTTTTAGTTTTGAAGTTATTTTATATAATTTCTTACTGAACTCTGTCATTATATAATATTATGTAATTGGACTTAGTTCCATAACTAAATAAATAAATATCAGAGTTTTAGAATGGGTGAAAACACATAATTCAATGACTGGTTTTTGAATTCTACGATTTTGTTCATGATTTCTAGTACCTATCGATTATTCCTATTAATTATTAGTTTTGATTTTAGGCACCGATTTTGGTTTATCAATCTCCCCCTTCCTTTACTGTTTTAATATTAATTAAAGGTTTTTAACAGGTATTTGAAAACGATATTGAAACCAGTTTCAAAGCTTTTCAAATAAATTATAATTGTATAAGCTAAAGTTTTTTAACTACCTATAATCTATATAACTTATTATGTAATATAATGTAATAATTAATATAAACTAAGCATTAAAAAGTTCTAACAGAAAAAATAAATATTATATTTTAAATAATTGCCACAGATAGGCGTGACTGTAGTTAAAAAAGATAGAATAGAACAAATTATTATTTTTAAACTTTTAAACCCAATTAATAAATTATATTAGGAGGATATATATAGATACTTGTTATATTATTTCAGTTTAAATTTAAATTTTTAAAGTATAAACTTATGATTTCATTTTATAGTTTATTCTATAATAATCATTCAATCAGGAATGGATGTGTAGCTCATTCATTAGAGATATCAATGAAACAAAAATAAAATCAATCTAATACTATAATATTGGCCTTTGAATTAATTTAGTTTTAATATTAAGGGGAGGATTAAACAATTATCCATCTGTAGTCTGTTATATACAAATTTTTTTTTAAAAAATAATTGTATCCAACTATATATATATATATCCTAACAATCAAAATTTATTTTTTAATTAACTTTAATACACGTGAACAATGTTATAAAACACTATATTTAATAATAATAAACACAATATATTTATGTATGTATACATTTTTAATAATTCATATTATATAATAAAAGGTGATATATTTTAGAAAATTATAATTTTTTAATTAATAAATATTTTCCATTTATTGCAAACTTAACGAATTTTAATTATTTTTTGTTAAATATTATTTTTAATTAAATGCTTTTGAGTGAAATTAGCTTAACTTATTCGGGTAATTTTTTTATTCACGCAAAATATGATAATATTGACAATATATTATTTTAGTAGCAGTTAAAAGTGTATTTTTTTAGTAGTGATTTTAGTTTATCATAGTTTATATAATATAATTGATTTACCCAAATAGGAAAAACCGAAAACCCAATATTATTGTCAGAGCATTTATTAATATAATATAATATTATATCAACAAAATATTATTTTATGACAACGTCAAAATTTAATAAATAATAAATTCTTGCGTCAGACGATATTTTTTTTATTATTGTTCAAGTTGGCATAAACTTGATACATATTTATGATAAATAATTCTTTATGAAATATCATGCTATCGATTTTTTTGTTTAAAAAAAAGTTAGTTGTGCAAATGAAATTTGTAAAGAACTTCACTATTTTTTCTGTTTATTTATTTTTTGTAGATATTCTTTGGATTGCAAAAACAAAAACAGGCGTTTTCTTTCATTCATTACATGTCCGCAAGTCGATCAATCAAGTCATCTATGGTCCTTTTTTTTGAATACAAAATTGTTCCCCCTTCAAGTTGGTTTTTGCACCCTCTATTTCTTGTCGGAAACCTTTTAACCGGCCAGTCTGGCGCCGGAACTAACCCTCTGCAGAGAGAAATGAATACTGGAAAATGTGGAAAATCGAAAGACTTGCCAAATCAATAATGCATTATACTTTATAGGTATATAATATAGTTTAGGCACATTTGAAGTTTTTATTTATTATGAGTTATGTTAACGTTAAATACAAAAAAATGTATGAACATAATATTAAAACGTATTAATTTATAATTATGTTTTCAGTTTTATTGATAGTTTATACATATGTATATACATATGTATATATATATGTAATATATATTATGTAATATATATTTATTTATATATATTAAATATATATAAATAAAATTATATAAATAATAATTTTATATACATATAATTTTAATGAAATAAAAATTTTAAGAAATTGCCACATAGGAAATAATAAGGTTTTAATTTTTAATTTATTCAGAAATTTAATTTTAATTTTTTTATTATGTTCTTATTTTTTGAGACTGGAAAAAAACCCTATGTTTTCGAAGTGGTATAACATTGAAATATATTTATAAATTCCATAGTAAAATATTAAACTCTGTGTGTTTTGCTTGTGTTCTTGTTATTAGTCGTAAATTGTATACTATTGATTATGATACCATAATCATTAATGTAGTCGTACATTTTTAGTGGGCATAAACTGAAGCTTGAGGGATTTATTTTCTACCCAGTGGCATAACTTTTTCATTTTTTTTTTTTATAGGAGGGGGTGGTCCTCTAAATTATTTAAAGCACGCTATTTTTTTTTTAGAATTAAAAACATATTAATAAAAGTTAATATTATGGTGGAGTTGAAGCATTTTTCCTCCCCCCCCCCACCATCCAACGTTTAGACTAATTGTGAAATTACCAGGAACAGTGCTTGAAAACGTTATATTTATAAAGTTCTAACAATAAAAATCAATAACGTATTATAACGAAAAACCTTATAACGCGAAATTTAAATAACATTTTAAGACGAAAACGTTTTCAGGTCTTGGCCAGAATGATAAAAAAGTTTTGATAATAGATATGGGATAAGAAGAATAGGAATATAATTATTTTTATCACAAAAAATATATTATTATCAGATTAAAAAACGGACTAATACCTAGATACAAATAATATTGACTCAGAAAAAGAGTGGCTTTCATTAAAAAAATTACCCAATATTCCCTTGATTACATACTTTTATATTGTATTATATTCTGTAAAATTATTTTTAATATAATTTATAAATAAATTGATCAATGAATACTTTTGTATTTTGGTGTTGAGTGTCTTGTAGAATTATTTATATATATTAGGGTGGTCCTTATTTTTTGACTTAAAAAATTTGATGCCAGGGCTACGGAATTTTGTTCGATGTATTAAAAAAGTAATTATGGTAAAATTTGAGTAAGATAAGTCAACCCCTTCACG
>JAIPRL010004640.1:0-36629 GCA_025469235.1 Pemphigus obesinymphae | reverse complement strand
AAAATGTATCTAGATACAAGATACAAGATACTTTCAGAATATGTATCATGATACAAGATACAAGATACAATTGTATCTTTGATACGTATCAAAGATACATGTATCTATGATACTGCCCAACCCTGTATATATCTAATATAATTAATAATTTGGTAAAGTCAATAATGCGTTCTTTAAAATGGGGTTTTTTTTCTCCCCCCCCCCCATTATTATTATATTTTATATTCTTCATTTAAGAGATTATTACGAGATAAATATTGTTATTGTTCGTACATAACTTCGTATATAGAAAACCGGCTATGCTGCAGTACCTATACGATACGTGCACATATTATTTTATAAAAGAAACGAGCGAGAGAAAAAAAAAACACCGTGTCATGCATGCGTGCACTCTTGGAAACAAACCACATGTCTGCCCCTGTACTTATACGGGTGTTCCTCTTATTCTTTTCATTTTTTCCCTCGGTCATTTTTGTCTCTTTCTGTTTTCTTTTATATTTAATTTTCCTTTTTTTTTTTTTTTTTTTTTTTTCCATGCCCTCCGTAAGCACATAATTGTAAAAGGATATTATGTTTTTATGTATATATTATCAAAACCATCAATTATGTGTCAGAGTAGCGATAATTAATTTCCGTAATAATATATACACACGCATTGTGAACGTACATAGTAATAATAATAATAATAATAATAATCGTGCGTGCCAATTATAGGTATTTTTTTTTCTTTCAAATATTGTATTTTATAAAGCATTATAGTGTCATACTCGTATTTCCGATTTTATGGTTTTTTTTGTCTCGTACAGACGAAACGAATATCATACAAATAGATTACATATTATTTTCAAAATGTAAAGTATAATGATACAATACAGATGGGTACCTACATAGATTAAAACGAACGACGAGAATATCGGAAAAAGAAAACTCCAAAATATTTTCAATGAGTTGACATAAAACGCCTGAATAAAAATGTAACTATGCTCCTATTTCACGGTTTAAAGTTGTTGTACACATTTTGCACAGGTTGCAGAAATTTTTTCACAAATAGAAAAAATATTTAAACATTTAAAAACAGTTTATATAATAGATGATTAAATAATAATTTTAAACGTGAAAAATACGCCCGACCAATGAAAGGCAAACTCGATGAAAAACAGACGTTTTTAATCGTTCATATCAAACTACTATATTAAAGTACTTTTCATTCATGAAGTGCATTTGTGAGTTCCGTTTCACCGGTGAAATTACTTGTGCAGCCGTTTCTCGATTTATCTACACTATACTACTATATAATATAATATATAAATGTATAAAATAGTAATGATAATATTAATTATTTTTATAATTATCATTTACTATACTTATATAAAGACAAATAATTATTGAAAACTTAAGAAACATAATCTCTTGAAAATTTGACGTTTGTACAAGCGTCATGAAAGAACGATGAGGTATGGCCATTGTCCAATATTATTATTTACGGAAATATTGAGTAAATAGACTTGTCTACCGTCTGGCCGTCTGAGCTAATATTTTATTTAGAACATCTGACTTCATTACTACCATTATATTAATTAAAAAGTAAAATTTTATTTTAAATTAAAATAAACATAGGTAGGTAAAGCAGTATATCAAATCATTGTTCATTCTGTTTGAAGTTCTCAACAGCTCACAAAAAATATTCTAGTCGTGAACTGAAAATGAGTGGTAATCTTGGTATAGTAAGAATGAAATTATATCATCAAAATATCATTTGATATTTTTATGCGATGATTGCAGGTTTTTAAGCAGTATTTTATTCAGAAAAATACGAAATATCGGCTGTTTATAATAGGCACGTAATAGTTTCTAATAAAGATACGTACTTGAAACGTAAATCATAATAATAATCATTATAATTACAAATAAAATAGGCTATGTAGCAGCTGTATTGCAGTTCTTGTGTAAATTAGTTTTCAAAAAAATGTCTTCTGAAAAGTGGACAATTGTCTATATAGTCGTTGCGACGATCTCTTTGTATTCATATATATATATATATATATATAGAGAGATAATCGTTTGATTAAAAAGTGACTAGGAGATATTATAGGCCTATAATACTGCACTATATTTTCAACTAGGAAATACATTATACAATTATAGTATCTTGAATTTACAAATCACCCGGTCTGATCAGTCAGAATGTGATTTATCGTCGAAAGAATGTTGATTTTATGTATTATATATTGTCTAAAATAGCGTTTTGCGAAGAACCCGATAAAATTCAACGCATCCTTTCGGGTAAATTGAACGTTCACCGTCTGCACGATAATATATTATAATATATTAACGTTAGACTGCAAGTACCCTGCAGTTATAGATTATAAATTCATTTTTCGGAAATCGTCGGACAACCACGAGTTGTTGTTTTTAAATCAACACGGAGCAGCCCGAACACGATATATTAATATTATAGCCAATTATAATATAGGTACTCGTGTAATTACGATTTTGTTTTTCTCAAATCGTATATTATCAACGCTATTCGAATACACGGGATTGCAGGCAGTCGTGTACCTCACACAACTATTATTATACAGGGTGGAGCACTAAAACGGCCGATTTTCAAAGATAATTTATAAAGTAAAAAAAAAAAAAAAAACGAATAAAAACTAATTATTATTTATTATAATGAAGTACATAACTTGCCATTTATTTTTTAAAAATTATATCTTCAAGATGATGGCCAACTCTTCTTTCACGGAAATGTGCTTCATCAGATATCCAAACATTTTGAATAAAGTTTTCGTTCTCGTCCATTCGGGTTAGCATTTTGTCGACAAAAAGTTATGCGACTATATAGTGATCTGCAGGTTTTAATTCTTGAACCACTTGCACCTTATACGGATGAAAGTTTAGGTCGGCTGTGTAAAATCCGACGTAGACTTCTACCGGACAAATTTAACGATAACGCATGTTTTCGTGCAGAACGTCTCGGACTATTTATGAGAGCGGCCCTGACAGCAGCGACGTTTTCAGGTGTGCGAATAGTGTTTTGTCGTACAGGCTTCTTTTTTAACGCTGAACCCGTTTGTTTCTTCAAAGTTGGTTATCAATATTTTAATAGCCTTAGCCGATCATGGATACCGAATCATGGCGTTTAAGATTAAAATGAAGACGAAATGAAAGCTGTGCGGCTACGTAACTGTAATTATTTTTGTAAAACGATTTTATCGCATAAGCACGTTGTTTACCACTCCACTGTTCCATGTTTACTAAATGACGTGTTGTCTTTGAACTATAATACTGTTTAGTGAGAATTCTTATCTTAATTACTAATGAGAAAATCTATTTTAAAAATCGGCCGTTTCAGTGCCCATCCCTGTACATCGTTTATCATTATACCGAAGGGATATTATAGGTTTTTTTCCGGAAAATTCCACGTTACGTATTAATATCATTACGTATATGTATAGATATATACGATTAGTCCTTTGAATAATTATTCGATTACATGATAATATTGTTATCCGATAGTACACTATTGTACTATAAGTGACCGAGACAACAGGTGGATGTTGCGACGAGCCGCGGGAATACTATATATATATTTCGGATCGACCTATAAGTTCGTGATCCAGTTGTTGTAATATTATTCGTGTGCGCCTTCACACGGGTAAAATAATAATAATAATAATAATAATAATAATAATAATTGCACGAGTAAATGGTTATAAAAAATTTATTACCGTACACGATTTTCTTTTTCTTTTACGATATAAATTATAATAATAATAACAACGACGAGGACAACTGAATGTTAACGCGATCAATTTAAATAACAATATATATAGTAATTTCGACCGAGTTCGAGTTGTGTACGCAGTCGTTATGTTACGGCGACGTGGACTATATAAATTACCCACTCTTCACACAATGTCAACTTTTAATATTGTTATAGCACACCCATATAAGGTATATATAGGGATGATTTTACGTTCATACACACTACGTAATAAAGATACGCGGTGTCTTATTTTTAAAAGTCGAAACAATCACGTGCGTTTTGCCGGCCCCCCCCCCATTCGAAATTTGTAAAAATACTATGCAAATATTCAGCACGCAATTCGCATGAATTTGCATGACTATTTTCATAATTCTATCGCCATTTCTTCACCCGAAATTTCAATTTCAATTTAGAAAAATGTTAATTTTTACCATGGGGAGGGGGCTGGCGAAACGTTTTGCCAGTCCCACCCCCTTGAAATTGAAATTGCGGGCGAAGGAGTGGCGTGCAAATTTCCAAAACAGTTATGCAAATTCATGCAAATTGCGTGCTAAATATTTGCATAGTTTTTTTTACAAATTTCCAATGGGTGGGGGGCCGGCAAAACGTACGTGAAACAATCGATTATTAGATTGACGAATTCCAGTACGTAGAATACAATATTATATAGAATCTATACTAAATATACATATACAATAGTATACAATAGGCACATCGTTAGATATTTTCCGCCCTGAATCGAAAATTTTAATGTCGCCTTTTAAAAACATAAATAAGCAAAAAAAAAAAAACAAGGGTCGTCAATTTTTTTTCCACCATATAACAAAAATACGTGATCGTGTCGTTCATCCACTGTCGATAATATTCATATATTTCAATTTTGCCGCCTAAAGCGAAATTTTGCCACTTTGATTTTTTTGCCGCCTTAAACCGATGCATGACTTGCTATTGTATCTACCCTAGCGACGGGCCTGCAAGCAGGGACATCCGTCTAAATAGATTTTAAAAAACTCAGTGGAGGGCGGAGTGAAAGGAAAAGGTCATTAATCTTTAGAAATTCACTTTAAAAACAACAAATAAGCAAGAAAAAACAGTCTTTTGACGAAAAAGCCGGGGAGACTTCTTTTACACACCCTAAATGGGCCCCTATGCTAATATATAAATCTATTCACCAATTTACGTAAAATATTTACATAGGTACTATATATTACTGTGTTTCTTGTACAGAACAAGCCGTGGGATATTAAAAATATAATTAAAATACAGTATTATGTGCGGTAATAGCGGTGGCTCAAAAATAGTGTTTTATTCCATGAAAATTCGATTAATACTGCAACATAGAATAGTGTATTGGGTTTGTTATTAGTTTTAATTAACGTACATATATTATACTATATATATACGAGTTTATGAGGTGAAATAAAACAAAATAACGATTTAATTCGAAATATTATCAAACGCATAATTTAAAGAAATATATTTTTCAGTATAACATTATTCGTTACTTATTACATAATATATAATAGTGGTGATTCCAGTAGAAGGGCCAGAGGGAACCTCACGGGACACATTAAGTTGGTACTTTAAAGAAGTCATTTTTTGATTTTTCTATAGTAATATTCTTAAGAGGACACCACATCTCGAAAAATATTTGGTAAAAATTAGTTTCGTACTTTAAGAGGATGTTACACTCGCATTTTGTTGTCTCTGTCTATCTAACAGATAATATAGCAAAATCACACTACGCAGAATTGAAATTTTGGCGTTTAGGTTAAATTTAGAGTATAAACACCTATTATAAAATTTAAAGCGAAGAGTGTTTTCGAGTGAACCTCATGGGCATTTTGTAAAATATCGTCTGATGAAAATGTTAAAGCTATTTAAAAATATCAAAAACTAAAAATGCCGTAACTTTTTTTCGTGATAATATTTAAAAAAAAGCCTATGAGGTTCACTCGAAATTATTCTTCTCGTTAAATTTGATAATAGGTGTTTAAGTTCTAAATCTAACCAAAATGCCAGTATTTCAATTTTGTGTTGTACAATTTTGCTATATTGCCATTTAGATGGACGGAGACAGAAAATGCAGGTATAGCATCCTCTTAAGTGTTATGTCGGATAGAATAATCGGAGATAAATATTTTTCTATCAATAAAAAGCTGACAACATTATTACTACCTACATATCGACAGTCATTTTTGTTTGACGTTAATATTGTATTTTTCATAAGCACTTTTTAAGGTTCAACCATTACAGATGTAAAATACTTACAGAAAACATTCTTTGCGAAAAGTTATAAAAAGTTCTCTTCTTTTATTTGGTTCTAATATTAATGATTTACAGTTATTCTGAAAATCATAAAACTTTTGAACTATAATTTGTTTTTTTTTTTTTTTTTAACAAATATCGCAATTATAGGACAATAAAATGTGGTACTAACACGGAAATATTTTAAAATCACTTTTTATCCTATAAAATCCTATAAAACCCCCTGGAAAAATTGTTTTGAAATGGTATTTTTACAAAAAAAAACAACCGAAAATGATTAAAATTTTTTATAATTCTGAAAATAATTTTACCGGAAATTTTAAATTAACACCAAATTATAAATATAGTACAATATTAATGTTATGATAATTTCAAAACTTTTTAACAACTTCCTAGAAATTTATAAAAAAAAAAATCGATGCTTTAATATTTTATGTGTGCATATACCTTTTTTAGTAGAAAGGGTCGAGTAATAGTTTTTAGGCGTAGATTTTTCTTGTTAGAACCTTATAAAAGTTATTTTTCGATTAGTTGTTATAGAAAACAGTCATAAATAATACAAAATATTTTTAAATTGGTTCTGAATATACCTAATATAATTTGGCTCTGAATCGTTTTATATTTTAAATTAAAATAATAATACGGACCAAACCGATGGGATTGTTTGGATTATTGCTTCAATAGTATTATAATTAAAGAAATAGTAAATTAAAGTGTATAATTTTTTATTTAGAAATAGATTGACCTTTTTTATTTCTCATAAAATGCGGGACCCTTATAACAACTATCAGCTTCTCCCTATTACGAATCCGGACAACGCCACTGATCAAAATTATCAATAAAAATAATATGTACTTTGCGATTGTGGACTTGAGATGTCGACGGAATTTGAACCGTTTTTAAATAAAAATAAGTACTAAATGAATATAGGTCAGTTATTATAATTTATATTTTTCACTACGTTGTTAGTATAATAAGTTCATGGCGATTGTATTATATTATATTTTAGAGTATAATATTTCTTTTTTTTCTTTTCATACAAACGAACAATTTAAGTACATTTTTATATGGTATTTTTAAGGTTATTATTTATTATATTGTTGTTATGGGTAATTTATTTGAAGGCGTGCCATTTGTAAATACTTTTATTGATGATTTTTAGAGCATTAAATTCTGCTGGGCACTTGCTCATACGATAATATAGTGGCAGTTTCAGAGTTGGGACCCTAAGAGTGACTAAGACATAATATTATCATTATAAATGTGTAGAAATGCGTTTGAAGTTTAAAAAAATTTATTTTTTTGGAAATAATCTATAAAACCCAAGATCTCCGCCCGAAGAAAGTGACTGGAACTACCCCTGCAATAATATATTGTCTATGTATATATATTTTTTGAAACATATTGTTGAAAGAATCGATATGTTATATCGAACTCTAATTTAGACAGAGTTTTATTTTTTTTATTTTAAATTAGATTATTATTAATAATAAGGATTTTTTTATACCATATATATCTCCTAATAACAAAAAATTACAAAGATTACTTGAAATTTCTATAAACTTACAATAATCAAAAAATAATATGATTATTCAAAGACCAAAAACTAATTTTTTTTTTATAATATATAGATAATCAAAAGATAAATTCGTACCTATAGATAGAAACCAATAAACAGTTTTAAAGTTGTTAACTCATACTTCACTGTATCAATTAATTTTGATATTATAATTATTATCTATCCAGTAGATATCTACTGTCTATATGTAGTTAGAATTTTACACCAAAAACTGAAAATAAATCCAATTGATTTTCTGACTGAATTTTCTACACGGATACACCCTATTTATACCTATACAGTATTTCACGTCCCGAGTTGTTATTCTTAGGTTCAGGGTAAGTACATCTGACTCATAAATGCCCATAAGTTTATGTATTAAATACCTAACAAAAAACTCTACTACAAGTCATCTGTCACTTTTATTGTAAAAAATAATCAAATCAACCCTGTATGTCACAACCTCAACGCTACATTTAAACTAAATAATAAACTAATTCTGAAAATGAATAAAACTACCACTCAATTCAATTTTCTATTTGTTGTGCCATATATTTTAAATAGTCTGCCAAAAGAAATTTGTAATTTGGAATACAGACATTTTAAATTAAGTTTATTTGATTGGCTTATACAACAAGTTGCAGATTACTCCCCCAAAATCATACGTGATTTAAATTTAGAATATATTAATATTTAACATTTATATTGTATGGTTTATGTAAATATTTTAAATTGTAAATGCCTAGCTTAATTCTTAATTTGTCGTCATGTTAACTATTTATGTACACCAATTAGTATTAGACAAGATTTCATGGGCCCCCTGTACGAGCTTGCTCAGTGGGACCCATTATTCTCTTTTTGTAAGAAATTAAATTAAATAAATAAATAAGTGCCGGTAATATGAATATATTTGAACCGTCGAGTGCAGATTATGCGCAATAGTTCAAATTATGTTCCAGTTCAGTTATCATTATTTATAATTAAGTATTTGGTTCTAAGTTGTTGCGTTTTGCGGATGAGTTTAGATTATATATATATATATAGGTATTGTATAACCAAATATTTATTTTACATATTATATTAGAACCAAAGGCAAACTTGTCGTAGGTTTTCGACCTTCCGTCGATTTATCGTGTCGTATAATTATGTATAGTGCACGGACCTTTCGGAGTGTACGTGTTGAACCGCATGCGTTTATGAGTATAACAGTTTCAGAATTAGATTTTAGGGGAGGTGGTATATACAGACGTTTGCACAATTTCATTTGACGTTCAAATATATTACGTAAATCACATAATAAATTAAGTCGAGCGTTGTAAAATACAATTTACAAAAATGGTTCGGTGCAAATTTCCCCATGTCCCCTCCACCCGTATATCCGCTACTATATACAGTACATGTACGTAAATATTTTTATAATATTTTAAACCCAGTTTAATGCCGGAAGGTCGCACACCTGACCATAATTTTTTTTTTTTTTTTTTTTTGTCGTTTTCGTTCAGCTCGCTAACCGTTTTCACGCTAAATTTTCAATTTTTTGCGTATAGGTAAGTACGTCTGCCCATTTTCTTCGTATAAAAGCGTTTTAAATCGTTTACATTTACGTATTTGTCTACAATGATCGAGTATAATATGAAAAGTATATGAGTATATGAGTATAACGATAAACCTGCAACATTCACCCAAAAATATATTGAATGTTGAGCGTAAGATACAACGTATATTTCCGTATATATATATAATATACCTACTTAAACACGTACCTTTTGAATTATCATATTCACACGCAATCCTGAGATGTTGGAGGTAGGTCGGCGGTCAGCGCGTTCGATTTGGCTATGGTACTCGTGAATAGTCGTGTAGCATCGAACGATCCAGCACACCTGTGGATTATCGTGCGGATCGTCAGATTTTTTTCCAATAATTTCACGACGTTCCGCGGTCCCGTTTTGAGCGGTTACCTGCAGTGAGTAAATCGTACGGTTTTTTTGTGGGTATACGCTGAAGCTCGTGGGATTTAAAACAACTAAATTTTTTAGTTAAATCAGTAGGTACTGTGAATTCGTCAGTATATAGGCCGTAAATAATAATCGGTTTTTTTTGTTTTTTTTTTTTTTTTTGTGGGGAGGTACTCTGTCTCAAGCTCGTGCTTCTACCAGAGGGTTGAGGGTTGGATGTATCAAGAGTTGTGAGGTGGTGGGGACATGAGATTGGATGGTTAGGGGGTTTATTTAAGAAGTTGAGAGGACAGTTTCTTTTGTAGCCGTCGAGGAGACCGGGGCGGGTTGATATAGACGCGATGTGTGGGAAGAGGTACGATGAAATCGAATGTTTGAGTTTGGTGTAGGTGGAGTTTGTGTATTCGAGAATGGACGACGGGATGTTGGCGGATTTCCTGATGGTGTGGTGGCTAACGTAGAGGGGAAGATTGATGATTTTGCGGAGAGTAGTATTTTGAACGGATTCGATGAGAGACCAGTTGTTGTGTTTGAAATATTGGAGGCCCGTGCGGGGGAGGCGTATGTTAGGATGGGGCGTATGTAGGTTTTATAAATGTAGAGGAGGTAGAAAAATAATCGGTCGAAGTAGTATAATAAGTATAAGTAGGTCGTAGGTATACGATCGTACAACCGCGTAAACCCTCCACAGCATCCCTGATAATAACACTTAAATGAATCTAAACCACGCTATTGGTTCATCCCGTGTTAAATTCTAATTTTAAAATCGCCGAAAGCCGAACGCCTGCAACTAACTTATAAACACGATTCTAGCAAAAAATATCGTGTTTACCAGATACCGCGTATAAACCATAATATTTCGAAACATATTGATAATAATAAAATTGCACTTTATAACATAATTATTATTTCCTTTTTTCTCATTCGTTCATATAACAAGTCTTGGAAATATTATTATTATTATTATTATTATTATTACATACCACATTTACCGGATGTGTGGTGTAAATGAAGGGTAGAAACGGTTTCGTCCTCGCTGGCAGGCTCGTTTCGGTAAAATAAAATTATTTTTCATCGGATTTATGCGGAAACGCATTATTACATGTTTTTCAAATCGTACACGGTCTACTACTTGTAAGTACATTTTAACCGTGTAAACGTTGCATTAAATTATATCTAATGACTACGGAGTATATTTTGAAAAAAAAGGATTTCATGTATTGCTTTTCCCATTGGAAAAGTGGAAAAAAATCACTTAAAATGTTAAAATCCTTGACATTTGCAATAACGCGATAGCTGTTTCGTGTATTATACCAAATGTAAAAGGTCACAACGTGTATAATGATCGAAAATTTAAATTACTTTGATTGCAGGAATCTTATATAGTGTGAGGCGTAATATTAATATTGTAATAATTAAAATGTTTCAATTATTTCAATGCAATGCCCTTTTAAATTGAAAAACAAATACAACTACTTACAAACGTCCCGTTCTATAGTAACTATTATAATTTTATATTATAAATACATGCAAAATTCGAATTGGGATAAAGTAAAATGCACTATTTTCTATTGTTTTTATGCCAAATTTTATACTATGTGACAATTTACAACTTCAAATTACATTGTAAATTCTGAAAAATTGTTGTTACACAATGTTGTTATATACAATACGAATTGCGAAAAGATTATCGCCAAAATAAGATATTAACCCGTCGGCTATGTCATCGCCTAAAATATATTATATTCTATCTCGTCGATATTCTTGAACCATTTTAAGACAATAAAAGACCTTGATAAATCGTGTATAATATAATAATAATAATTTACTATGTGAGACGTGGAGTTATAAATTATTTTTATATCATTTTGAAAAATGCGAAATGTTATTATCCAAAATGAAAATAACGTTATTCTTTGTCCGCGTACAAAATAAATATAAAGTACATCGATTATTAGACGCATGCCGTTCATATATAAAAGCGTATAAGCCCTATATAGACGCCATAAAATTGTGTTGTAAATGTCAATAAATGTGAAATGGAATTATTATTATTATTATTATTATGTTGTTTTAGGAATTAATTCGGCCCTCGCTTTTCAAAAGCATTTTATTTTATACGCATTTTTGGCGCCACATATCTTTAACACGCATTAAAAAAGTTCATTATTTAGATATTATATACTTTCTGAATGTTAATAAATTTACGACATTATTATTATTTTATTAAGATAGATGGATATATTATTGTCGTAGAAAGAGAATATTAAATGGAATTTTGGTAAAACTAAAAGAGAACGTATCTTTTATATAATACAGAAACGTGATCGAAAATATGAATTACCCTATCCAAGAAATTTAAAAAAATCTTATAAATATAGTTAAGTTTCAGAAAATCAATATATTGCTATATAGATATATAGGTTTTATTACAAGGATAAATACAATGGCTTAACAAATCTTTAATTTTTCTAATAATTATAATTATATACATTTATATAAAATAAAATGTGCCGCTAAATACAAAACATTCCGATAGATTGTATAAACCATAAAATTATGACATATAATTTATACTAAATATACATATGTGAATTTCATATAATAAAAATCAAGAATATTTCAAATTTCATAGTTCTACAACTATCTCAACAGTGGTCAGCATTTTCTTAAAACTACAATATCACGTGTTTAAAATTTAAAATAAGTAACCACATTTTATTCCAACCCAAAAATTTAAAATTATTGATTTTGATACATATTGATCTAAAAAATTTATTATTATTATGGGGATTTTTGAATATCGCTGTGACGTCGTTGTGCCAAACCACTACGCGTGACATAGGGAAATGCATATAAAAGTTCCACATTTCAACATAACATTTTATTGTGTATTTAAGCATATTATAATTACATTAACATAACCCCCCCCCACTCCCCCCACTTTGTCCGATCAACTCCGGAAAAGTTGTACACAATTGTAAATCCTTGGTAAGTAATTTTGAATCCAATTTCGGAATTTATAAATCATCCGAAACTTAAGAACCCAAAAATAAGTTGTGGAGGCCAAATTCTTGTAGCCACCTCACTTGCCCTATCGACTCCGGACAAATTATAAATAATTGTAACTCCAATCTTGGACTTTGTAAATCACCGGAAAACTTGAAAACTTAAAACGAACTCACAAAGGTTCCTCCCAAATATGGTCCGCTGATTCCGGATTAATTGTAAAAAATTAAAAATTTTATATAATGAAATTCTAAGAACAATAGTACGTACATGAGTCTTGCGTATTTATTTTCATTATTTATATATGTTGTAAGATGACAAGGTATAGTCTCTATATAGCTATCTTTGGTATGTTTATCAATCAAACGTGATCGATATTTACTCTTAGTTTAGAGTAAATACGATAAAGCTGATTAACGTCGATCCGAAGAAGGATGCAGGAATAAACAGTACAGTTGCTATTAGCAAGTGACAAAAGTTATTTCTCAACAATCTGGCTTAAATAACATTATTTACAATACAAATCAAATCGTGTAATAAATTTTATATTCGTGGGTTAAAAATAAAGATACAAAAATAAACACCTACTTGAGGAATGTTTCATATAAATTTTATGGAAAAGATTGACTCAAAATCAAAAACGCCCAAAATTGAAAATACATTTATGGAATCGCACGTCAACGAACATTTAAAGTCCAAAATGTGTTCTGAAACGTTCGGTCCTAATTAAATGCACATAATTTTTTTCGTTCTTCCTATTAAACTTCTCATCACGCAGCGTTTCTGGCGATACACATTACGGCCGCACGTAATACAAATAACTATGCAATGTTTATTTAAAAACAATTTTTTTTTTTTAACAAATGACGGAAATTCTTCCGGTTTTAGGATTTTTTTTTCTCTCATGAAATTGCTCGAGTGTTTAATAATTTTTCAACACAACTTTGAGAGTATATATGGCGGCATGTATGTATAGTATAATACCCTATACGATAATGAAATTGATGACTCCATGAAATGTAAATATAGGTATATATATATAATGTGAGAAAGATTGTAAAAGTGTGATAATATAGTATATAAGTACTTAAAGACATTTGCATTATTTTTATAAAATTGACGTACCAGTTATTTTTCTCGTTATTATATTTAATCGGTCCTATATACTTTGGGTATAGGTACAGTAATTTATTGAACAAATTTCGGATTCGATGATTTTGAGGTAAGGGAAATTTTTTCATTCGTTTTATGATAATCGTTATCACGGATATGCGGCTATATGCACGTCGAAATTATTGAGTTTTATTGCTCTACGCGATATAACTTAAAACATTGACTGGGTCTCGATAAATCGTTCTAAAAATAAAAATAGAAATTAATAACCGTGTCTTATAATATATGTATTATGTATATAATGGACTCGAGTATCAAGTATAATATCGTAAGATCGTATTATATAGATAAAACACCGTACCTACGCGTATCGTATATATATATATTAATGTATAATAATATAATATGCTGCTGAGATATTAATGGGTGTACATAAAAGTCACTTAGTCGGCGGCGTTCGTCAGAAGGAGCAATAACAACGTTTCTAATCGGATAAAAAAAAAACTTGTCGTGTTTCGGCTATCGTATTATCATTCGTGCAGACATAGACTCGACAGTATGTCGAAATTGTTTTAAGACGCATACTATTATACGTCTATAAGTAGGTCTGGAAATATAATGTTTATAAACTGTTGGGATGGGGGGGGGGGGGGTATAATTACTCACATACTGTTAAAATTAAATGCGACAACGCACTTCTATATAGACATTTTAATATTTTTGTTGTTCGAAAGGATATGGATCAGGGCCAAGAGCAGAAACAAATTCATCGCGGTATATAGGAGTTTGTAATAGAGATAAATGCAAGGACTTAAAGTCCTTGGATTTATCAAGCGTAAAGCCGCGGTCGCACGGTGATAGTACAACGTGAAAGAAGCTATCACGAGAGTAGATGATAGTGTACTATCACTGTCATTGAGTGTTCACACGGAAAAGCAGAAAGCATGATAGTATCTCTGTATATATTCTGTGATAGTATGTTCTGTAATCTGTATATTATTATTATTTGTTTAATATAATAAAATATTCATTATTTAAAAACAACTTTTGCATACTATATTACGTTTCTAAAATGTCGGACGATCAAATACAATTAGGTATTATTCGAGTTCTTGAAGGTTATCCCTAAGTTTATATTCGGGTGAACTTTTCAACCACAAACATGGAAATCGTTCGTATTCTTCTAAGAAATTAAGGATATTCAATTTACTACCCATCTTGAGTCCGAACGTATTAAATTTTAAATAAAACGTATCGTGAAATGTCATATGAAATATGATAATTGTGATAGTTTCAAATTTATGAGTTCATATATTATGGTGATAGTATAGGCAATAGTTCCTATCACTATCACAAAATCTCTTTCAACTATCATGCAAGCACGATAGTGTGATAGAACTATCGTAACAGTTTGATAGCTACTATCACTCTGTTCACACGGTGACACTATCATGACAGCTGCTATCACGACAGCAACTATCACGTTTTACTATCACCGTGCGACCGCGGCTTAACACTAAGTTATTTACCTCCATAAACTGTCTTCGTTCTCTATACTTCGCGCTTGTCCGGTCGATTCTTGAATTTGTTAAAAAAGTTATATGGCATCCTTACCATGCTAAAGACCAGCATAGATTGGAAAGGGTACAAAACAGATTTCTCTCCTTCGCACCGTACATACTCAAAATGAATGTTCCAAATCATGATTACGAACAGTAATTACGTAATCTGTTCAACGTACCTTCTCTCTATTCTCGTCGAACTAAAAGAAAATCTAACTTTTTATCCGCCCTCCTTAAGGGTACTTTAGATGCCCCAGAGTTACTTGCGCGTATCCCGTTCAAAGTACCGTCCTTTGCCTCACGAAACCAAGTTCAGTTCTGTATTCCCCGTCATTCCACGCCGTACAGTTACAATCGTACACTTCATAGGATGCTCCGTAATGTTAACAACTTCAATCTTGTCTACTTTTTATCGATATACATTCAATTTGTTTTAAAACTATTTACTATATTTTACTATAATTACTCTCACTGTTACTCTTTTCTATGCATGTTTTTGCTGTATTTGTTTTTTTTTTTTTTTTTTGTCAAATTCCGACCGGCGTAAATACTTGTAAATAAAAAAATAAATAAACTAAAACTATTTGACGAAATACGTTCATCGTCGAGTGACATCCAATACTATTATTCCTATTATTATAACAGTCACACCTATCGTATAAACTATGTAATCCGTACATACTGAATTATTAAGCCCTAGCCGTTTGAATGTCCTTTTTTTTTTTCAGGAATTTCTGAATCAATATATAGAAACCTATATAGTTAAGGCACGTAGAGTATTGCAGTGAGCGGCGACAATTTCATAAATTATTGTTAATTTTCTTCGTTTTATACGTCCATTCATATTATGTTAACAATACACGATATTAATAATGGAATTTCGGTAATGTGTAAACAAAGTTTTTTTTTTTTTATAAAACTGTAATGAAAAAATTAAAAATATATACTCTTCTTTTGAACGAAATTGCGGCGGGTATTCATATAATAATCGTATATATATATATATTATATATATTATACTTACTGTAGGAATGTTGACAAATAAAACTTATTTAAGCAAACAAAGGATTTATTTTTTATGTTTTTATATATAGTTCAAAACTCATATTGGGTTTCTCAGTTTTTAGGGACTTCTCGAACCTCTTGGCGTGCGTGCGTTACACAACAAATTTCATCGGAACCCATTTATAAATAAATACGATAAAATACAATGACGAAAAACTTATATTCTTTCAGGCTCTCCAACCGATATTACTAGATCGATTCGAATAATAATGTAAGTTTTGTTATACAGGTATCGACGTAGGTATTATTCTCTCGTATTATAGTTGTTATTGTATATTGTTGGCACGGTACGTCCGTGCTACGAAAATATTAAGGTCGTGTAAAAATGTTCGTGAGAAGCGCTAAAAATTTGGATTTGAAACGTTTCACGAAGATTACGCGAAAAGGAAAAAAATGTACTTATCAAAAATCTTAATCTTTCATCTTTGATATGAAATTTTGAAAGGAATGGATCACAGTATTCACAAAAAATGAAAGGAATCGCATATTTTTTTTTGCACGAAAATAATTTATTATTATGTAGTTATATAATACATAGTGAGTGAGTGATCAGTGTTTCGAAGAATATATTATATTATTATGTACCTGTTCAAAATACGTATTCGTATAAATGGTTGTACATGTTAAAAAGTTATTCAGAATATTTACATAATATACATACAATTTTTCGCCGGAAAACGTTTTAATAAAATATAAAAGTCCAGTAAAAAGTTGGGTCAATTTGAACTTTTGAAATAAGTGGATTACTTTAAATTCAATATTGACATTGTTTATTTCCTTGGAAGTCTGTAATTTGCACCGAATAATTGGGATCTTATTGTTAATAATATATCGACTATGAGTACCTATTCAATATCCTATATCACAATAAAAAGAAATATAGGTATACTTTTAATAAAATTAAACTAGCAAATAATGAATCAAACGGCGAAATGATTGTGGATTTAGGATTACAAAAATTTTTATAATTTGAATAAATTATTACACGATATTTCTAAAATAGTATCATTTACAAAATAGTTTCTGGATGTTTTCTTTATAGTATTCTAAGAAGAGTGTTTTATTGACGTATTCAAAATATTTTCAATATTGTAGAAATGATAATTATTATTTAAAATGTTACGTGAGAACGGCATAATATATTTTCATTATACAATCACGAATCAATCATAACTACACCATCGTCCACGTACCAACCAAGGAATTTTTATTTTGGTGCAAATTACAATAACTGCACAATGCACATTTTGTCAAATTCGGTGCATATTACATAGTCGTCCATTTACCTTGTGCACTAACACCAAGTTAATGTTATTATTATTACCATTTTATCAAATTAAGCTGATTTTTGATTTTAACCGTTTTAAGTCTACGCGGAATATAATGTTTTTCCCGTTTATTTATCGTCAGACCAATGAATATATATATTAAAATTTTTGAAGTCATTACTTTCATAGGATTCGCCATGTTTACGACTATTTTCGAACGTATAACATATAGATACTCATAATATGTATTAGAGATGGGACTAATCGTTCATTTAGGTGAACCAGTTCTTCGTTCATCGTTCATTAAAATGAACCGGTTCATTGAACGAACCGCAGTATGTTATACTGTATTCCTTACATATCGTTTATTTTGTTCATCGTACGTCTGTTCGTAACTTCATTTCGTTCAAATATTCAAATATTGAAAAACATCCGTCGTTTCGTTCATAACTTCATGTCGTTCAAAATTGAACTAGTTCATTTTAATTTGAGAACGATTAATGAACCGTTCACAGTATATCAGATCGTTCATTGAACTAGTTCGTACGTGAACGACACATTTCTGATACGTATGGACTATAATTAGAAACCCGATAAACGAAAATAAAATATTACAGGGGACCGATTCTCGAAATGTAAATGAAATCATGTGACATTATATTTATGGCATGCGATATAATGATAAAATTATCGAAGTAACGAGATCTATTCCCAAACGACACTCGATAAAGATTTATTGTTTATCGAATGCCATAAAATGATTTGCATTAACCACTGCAGTGATAACAATAATAAATACATTATTATAACCTCAAAATGTAAAAATTAATACAAATAAATTATAATGAGCGGCCCCCTACGCTGATGAGTTTAAAGTTTAAGCTGTGCACGTATATGCAAATATAGTATACATTACATTTGATAAATTATATATAAAATTTTTTTTTATAAAATAGTTCTGCAATTAAATTATACAAATTATTCTTTTAATGTTTTTTTTTTTTTTTAAATATTTTCCTTGTTCCACTGAATGTTTTAAACATTTGTTACTATAATTGTTATAAATTACACACATTTATGAATATTTTGTGTATAATTTTTTGTGTTAAACATCCCTTTAATGAGATCTAATGTATTTTCACGGATGTTCGCAAATTAAGTGAAATCTATTTTAAAATTAATTAAGTATAGGTACTATAAAAACTAATAGATACCTACTTTTATCCCAAGTTTGCGGTTCGCCACTGCCTACCAGCTATACCTACCGAATACTAATATTAATTAATCTTTAGTCTTTACTTTTGTGTTCAACGTCAATAGAAGACAAACGCGTTTTGAAATCGGTGTACGGCGTTAAAGTATTTAATCAAAATACCTCGTTAATTCTTTTAATAGTGTAAATAGTCTGTCGGCCAATGTAAAAGTTTCGGATAGCGGTTTTTGAAGAACGTTCCTTACTTTGGTGGCATTCATCGGCTCGTCAATTAATACTATTAATAATTACCGTAATACGCTAAAAAATCGAAATCAACAGTTGCAATCATAAATATCAGTTACAATAAAATGTTTTCAAAAACTAATGTGAACTACGCTGAAGATCCAGCTAAATATTATTTATATTCCGTGATAACCGCGGTTATCCTTATCAATAGTTTTCCAATTTTTTTTTTAGCACTCCGTGTAAAACAAACGCTCGATATTATAGTGTTTTATTATGCGACAAACGTTTTTATCGCATGCGACAAACAGCTAGTTGTTTTCAAGAATCGCCCCCACCCCCACGGGTAATTATTATATTATTCAACCGTGCGACGTATTGTATATTATATACGTTATAATGTTGGACGATTTTAGTCGGACGATTTTAGTCGAACGATTTTAGTCGAACGATTTTTTTGTCAGACAATGGATTTATTTTCGCCGTCGGGACGTATAGTGATGTTTATATATTCGATCGTGCGCGTGGCCGGACCACAAAAGACCGACACGGAGGGGACCCCATCGGAGAAGTCGCCGTCGTACCCGTGCATTATGCACGGACGATTTGAGCGGTGTGCTGCTGCACGGCCGTCGAGGATTTATCGCGATCGGCAGATCCATCTATCGTCACGGTCGATCAATTATTTGCACCATAAAAAGCTGTAGCTGCAGTCCCCCACCCACCCCACCATCGTCCCAACGATAAGTCTCTTTTCGTAAAATCGTTTATTTTAAAAATTATTCATATCGACAGTGTAAAACTGCACGTACGTATATAATATACCTGTACCATATTAAAACAAGTGTATAATGATTTTTGAAGAAAAAAAAATTCAATTCAAAGAGGACCACCCACGCCCCGTTTTTCAAGGAGATCCATTATAATATATAGAAAATTTTCGAGAAAAACGAAAATCCAGTATTATCAAATTACGATATTCGGATAACGTTTTTTATTTTTTATTTTTTAATCTATATCCAACCTATATAAAAACTAAAATTTTCACAAAGTAATTTATTTAAATCTCATTTATATAACTATATATATATATATATATACGATAAGTTTTCGGATCTTTGTTTTTTTTTTATTCGGAATTCGTTATTTATATAGATATACACACGAATGTATACTATATGTACCTATATTTTATATACTGGACTTGAAATGGGTACCTAAGTTTACGTTATAGCGATTTCAAGTTTGCATTTACCTATATATGGCTATATTATTATAAATACATTGTAATATTTTCAATAATATTATGTTAATGATTTAAAAAAAAGAATTCAAATGCTTAAAAATAAAAAATATCAGTATTTCCAAAAAAAAAAAAAAAAAAAAATTATAGATACTTATAATTTTACCTGTATATCTCAAATGTTATATTGACTCGTACAAAAAAAAATTAACTTAACTTAAGTTAATAAGTTGTTTGATTAAACTTTACTTATATTAATCGTTAAGAAAAAAAATAACTATTAAATTTAAACTTTAACTATACTTTTCTATTAACCTAACTTAACTGAGTTTAAAAAAATCATTAACATGCCCAACATTACAATTTAGATTTCGAGCGGAGCGAACTAATTATTTATATATTTATATTAAATATATATATTGAGCTAACTAAAGTTGAGTTTTGAAGTAAAAAGATTCTTTGATAGAAAATTCGTTATAGATAGTACGTTGAAAACATCTTTTAAACATTTCATCTTCTAATCAAGTGTTAAAATACACAACATTAATATTAGGCCAAATCTGTTGGCTTGAATATGAATTTTACTTCAATAGCAGCTAAATACCTATTGTTTCTTAAATGTAGAATTTAAAAAGAAGAATATTCAATATAACATGATCAAATAATTCGTCACCTGAAAATGAAAAGATTCTAAATTACATAGAACGATTTTTTATTTTTTTCATGTCTATGGATCTTGGAATTTCTTGATCGTTTAATCTAATCATTATTATATAGAATATGAAAGAGATCCAACTCGTGTAAAATTAGTGATAATTATAAACATTAAAATTTTCTCCTGAAAAATTTTATACATTGAGATAGAACCTATTCGTTCTCAGGTAACGAATTTTTCAAGCATTTCATACAGTCCATTTTACCGCTTATGTTAGAAGCAATTAAGTATGCTTGTGTATTATTGAGTAGATTCCAATTACACAACTACATAGATAGACAACATCTACTTGATTTTTTTACCAATTTAAAATACAAGTTTAGTAGAGTTTCACTATAAGTACGTAAATCTGGCTGTAACAACAAAACGGTTAAATGTATTTACTAATTATTTTTTTATTAGGAAATTAAATGTTATATAATCTTTATAAAGTATGTTTTATTGTATCGCCAACTTTTCGTCAAATATATTTCAATGTCTGTGAAAAATTGATTTTGAAATATGATTATAATTACATTTATAAATATAATTGAAAATAGTAATAATAATGAAATATTTTGCATTTTTTTTATTCTTGATGGAAACTAATAGATTTAATAGATATTGTATAAACAGATTTTTATTTAAAATATTATCATATAAAATAAAGGTTCTATATACCTACTTATACGATAAGTTCTAAAAAAATTAAATTTAAAAAACTTCAAAACTACTATCCTTGGTAATTTTTCTACCACGGGAAAGGGTTCAGTCGATCCGCATAACATGACAGAATTGAAGGGCAAGACTTGAAAAATATCGTTAGTCGTACGAATAGTGCACTCCTACTCGAACGAAAACGATTTTACTTCTCGACAAAATTTATAGGCATATTAAAACAATACAAGGTTAAAATTTTAAATATTGTCCTGCAAGCCACTTTTACGATTGATAATATAATAGATTTATAACATTTTTGTACCCTTTACAGGTACCTATATATTATAATTCTCGGGGTTATATTTCAATCGCACTGTATATTATAATATGAAATCCGTTTTAGACTCCGACTGAAATAGACGACTGTTATAATATTAACGTTTGTGCGTGCAGACGAAACAGAGATATATCGCGGCGATTTTCATACCCCCCATCATTATACACGGAAAGCCGCTCGAGAACCATACGACGCCGATTTCGTCGTATAATTTAATATTTATACATTCGAGGGGATTGAAAGCGGCGATTTGCCGTCTCTCTCTATCTGTCCACACACGCAACATAGTAATTTAGTCGTATTTTCGTTTTACCGATCGATCTAGTGATCCGATAAGGACATTGAAAAAGGATTTGCCCGAGAACGACTTTCTAACATTTTTGATTTTATCCTCCGTAAAACGTTAATATTATAATATAATCATAACGTTGCGAAACTCCAAGTTCCCGTGTAAGCAAGTGAGATATAAATTGAAGGTGATATTTCAAAACGTGCTATTTCCAAAAGCGCATGTTTTCAGCATAGCCATATTGTATTCGTTTCGTATATACAATATAGGTGTAAAATGAATGGAAATATAACGTTTTAGAACAATAAGAGTTCGCCAAAAATACCAATAATATATACCCAAGACATGGTACGTTTCGACGCCACTGTGGAATTGGTACGTTTTAGAAACTTTGATGATGTAATTTTTTAAATCACAATTTGAGGCCCGAAAAAATTGTTTGATGAATAAATTATTGAAAAATATAAATTTCTCGTACTTTTATTAATATATAAATAGTTATTTATCTCAATTTTCAATATTTTGGCATAGCACGTTTTAGAATTGAAAATTATATAGTAAGGAATTCCTTTTTAAATATATATATATATATATATATATAGGTAAATTCATTTGAATCAATTTTATGAACATAATATTATATATTTATTTAATAAAAGTTTGAATTGTTTGGAAACTTTTGTAGTAAAATATTTTAGCCTGCTGTTGATCGTTGGTTTTTCGCGATTTCGTGTAAAAAAGATATATTCTCTTGCAAACTTTCATTTTCTCCTTATTTTCTCCCTAAACACACCTGATTGAACGTTTTTACTTTTCAATAATATTGGCTATCCCTGCATAAAAAATTCAACATTCTTGGATCACTATTAAAGTCTAAACACCTTATAAACACTCTCCCCCCCATCATTGAACGACTCGAGTGTTGAAAATTTTTTTCCCTCCCATTTTTATTTGCGACGACATATCGTAAAAAGCATAGACGGTTTAATAATAAATACGATCGGAATAAAAGTCGTTTCCGGACGATGCCAAATACGAACGAATCATCTATATCTATCGTCCATATACGTACATATAATGTCCGGAAGTATACCTACAATGCAATAACCCCATAAATAATTTTCTGCATTCCAACGAGTAATATCCTCATCACAATTTAATAATATATAATTGAATTTTTATCTCCTCTGAGCCACCAGTTCTATATCGTTTCTCGAGAAATTGCATTCGAGGTAATCACAGACCTATATTATAGACGATGCTACGTACCTACAATGCTTTTCCAAAAAATAAAGTATAAAATGCATTTTATCCATGTTCTTTGATAACATCAGGTACCAAATATCATAAATAATTATTGTGTAATGTATCTAATAGTTCAGTTTATATTTATTTGATCCATACACGTTACAACCTACAATACAAGAGAACGTTCTATAAAAATTATTGATTTTAAAAAAACTTATAGATTTTCAAATTTTATAATAATTATATTTACAATAATTTTACAGTTTATATGGTTTTGAAACTTAAATGTATTTAATTCAAAGTTTATATATTGAAAATTTGGTATTTTTTGTGACTGATAAAAAATATTGTGAATACTTTGATATCGTTCCCTTTTAATCGGTTTACATGTTTGACTGAAAATATTTATAAAATATACAAAAAATGAATAGTTAATATACAATAAGAGCAATTAATATAATATTCATTAGTATATATATATATATATATATATATAATTAATACCTATAGCTGGTATATTATATTATTATAAATTTGTAATCGATAAACTATATAAATAGGAACGTTTGATCCGTACATTTTGGAATTTAGGATAAATTTAAATTGAAATTCAAATTATATATTGTTGTTGGTTGAATAAATATTCAATATGTATATGCTGAAATATACATAAATATAAGTATACCTAAATATAATTATTATAATCTACATAGCTATATAAACATTAATAATGCGACAAACCTTTTATATTATATTAATATTATTCATGAGTTTCCGATTTAATCTGTCAATCAATATTTTATGTAAATTCACTTAAACTACACACAAATTGGATCAGTCGACGTGTCGTTTTGTGAAAATAAACATTATTAATGGAATTAGGGTTGCCAACAATCTATTAAATAAAAACTGGCCCAAAAAAATAAAAATAATAATGATGAGGTTAGTATGGAGCGGGGGCATTTTGTTCGTCGTATTGGATGCTGATTGTGAATATATTGAATTAGAAAGCAATGCTAAATAATTTCTTTCAATATAAAACGAATCTGAGCAGAGCACGGTGTATAATATACATAATTAATAATTGTAAACCGTGACAACTTTATATTTTATTTATTCATTTTTTTTTCGTTCATTGAAAAAAAAAGTTCCATCAGTTGGCCAAATTACAAATACACTCCCCCCCCCCCCAAAAAAAAAAAACAATTACTTCGATACGCCACTGATATGGTCTAGAAGCGGGGCCACAGAATTGGATTTCCAAATAATAACACGCGTATTTACAATTATTTATAGCAAAATATTAATATACTTATATACGTAGATACCTACTTCAATTTAATGTGAACGGTCTGAAAATCGTTCAAATTCCTTATAAATATGAACAACGTAATTGAAAGAAACGAATATAAAATATAAACATGAACGCAATAATTATCATAATTTTTGAATTTTTTTGTATTTACACCATTGACCGTGGTGCTTGAATGGTCCAATAATAGTATGAGCATTGAGCAACAAACCTAACAAAAAATGTCAAAACATATAGTTAAATTTATATAGAACCCCCCCTCTCTCTCCGTTCCGTATCTCGGTTATAAGTCACTGCTATAAGGGAAAAACCCTTAGATATTTAATTACATTTTTATTTTAATGTTCGTTAGCGTTATGCAATTTCCGACACTATTATCCGATTGCAGCGTTCGAAAAGCTTTTGGTTTTTACAGATGTTTAAAGTTAATGTTAAAATCCGAAAATAAAATTAAATGTTATCACTATAAAACAGACGAGATTACGACCACATCAAATCCATCACATCTCGTCAACCGACTCGGCAACGAGGTGAGTGATGAAGCCCCATCTTAGGTGCCATCACAGACGAGGAACATACATAGGGTTCTCGGATTCGTTATTATGGCCCGGGGAAAATGTACAGTATCTGGTAAATATCAGTCGTAATAAATGAGTAATATTTATTTAGTAATGATAAAAATGCATACAAAATGTAGAAAATGCACAGTATAACGTCACAATCTTATATATAGATTGATTATATTATAAAAAAACGTAAATAACAACCCTATGTTAGTATAGGTATTGATATTATACATTTTTGAGTCTGTTACATCACTATATATACTCGGTACACTATGTTATTATATGTATAACATTATCGAAATAGACAAAAAATTACAAAAATAATGATAATAAGAGTTCTGGATACCGACTACTACATAAATCCTCTCGTAATCTACGATTTTACCGCAAGTTCTGCAGGGCTTGAAAACGTAATATTTATAACGTTATAACGGAATAAAATCGATAACGTTATAAAACGAAAAACGTTATAACGCAAAAAAAAATAACGTTATAACGCAAAAAAAATAATAATAACGTTATAAAACGATTATTAATTATATTAATATTATTTTTAAATCACGTTAAATAATCAGTATCACCCAAAGGCCAAATTAAAACACAAGTATTTTAATGTCCATATGAAAACGACTAAATACATCACGCGTTCGGGCGCGAACTTGTGCTAATATTAATAGCTAAACACGCATTTGTTGTTTCTGTCTACCCAACAGGTAATATAGCAAAATCACACTACGTAGAAAGTAAATTGCAGAATTTTGGTTAAATTTACAGTATAAAAAACGCAAAAAAATAAATAACGTTATAAAACGAAAAACGTTATAACGCAAAAAAAAAATAACGTTATAAAACGAAAAACGTTATAACGCAAAACAAAAATAACGTTATAAAACGCAAAACAAAAATAACGTTATAAAACGAAAAACGTTATAACGCAAAAAAAAAAAAATAACGTTATAAAACGAAAAACGTTATAACGCAAAAATTAATAACGTTTTCTAGCCCTGCTTGCGGGTATAGCTAGGTACTACATAAATAAAAGAATAAACTAGCTGAGATATTAACGCATAGCTTACACCGCTGGGACTATAGAGACTTGAAATTTTACACAGAGGTTCCTTATACAACATGGGCGAGCACTAAGAAAGGATTTTCCAAAAAAACGGGTGTTAAATTTGAAAAAATTTAAAGGGTTAATAAAATATGTTAGATAACGCTTCTTACTGAAATTTAAATATTTTAAACGTTATTTGGGTGATTTACGCTTAAAAAGACATTAGTTCCATAGCGAGCTATGCCCAAAAGGAGCTTAACAATCACAATTTTTTTCTGGGCAACGCCGGATAATTCAGTTAGTTGGGCCTATACTTAACTTAAGGCACTGAAATGTACTTCGGACTACAAAAGATTATATATGTTTTATTATCAGTTTATAAATTCGGAAAATTTAGTATTTTTTTATTTCTTTCCCTTCTATACTTCCTTTCATAACCATTGAAAAAATGATTTTTGAGGTTTATTTTTAAGTTTAAGACTTAAAATCTATACACCACGTTAAAAAAAAAACTACTACAAATCATTTTTTAAACTGGTAAAAATTTTTTTTTTTTTTTTCACTTTTACGTCAAAATTTGCATTTATATGACACAACCTTGAATTTTCAGAACACCTATCTGCCTTTCAAAATATTCGAATCAACTTCAGATTTTTCAAAATGTTTTAAAATTGTTCTACTATCAACATATTGAATTCTCTCCGATTCCCTCCTTTCTAATCCTTAACTAATCCTTTCGATTAGTATTTTTAAAATTAAATATGTATTCTTTTGGTTAAACTTTCGAGATTCGCATGCAATATAAAAATATAAACTGCTCCTCATCTATATCGCAATAAAATAAAAATAAAATTCCCATTCATAGCATTCCACTTGGAAGAAGTACTCTGAAATATTTATATAAAAAGAAAAAGAAAAGGTATATTCCTCCCTCAACGCGTCCTCCCCCAAATCAACTGCCGAGGAGTTTACCATTCGACGACTTGACGAGCGTGTACGACCACTGACGAGTGCACCGCAGACGATAACCTATACGTATATATTATCACATTATGTAGGAAAACCGTTTACGCGGTGAAATAATTGGCAACAGTTTTAATGCATATTATAACCTAACCTAATCTTTTTTTATGGAACCACAGCGCCGGAGATTAATGTCAATTACGTATTTACCTAGACGATCGTTGTAATATATAATATATTATTTAGTAATAGTATAAGTACTGATAAGTATATTTAGTATAGATATAAATCAATTGGTATAGTAATTGTGTACGCGAATCATGCGCATAGTTACTACAATGATATGTAAGTACAATGCGTTGCTAGTAGATCAGTGGTTTTCAACCTTTTTCGGATCGCGACCCCCCGTTTTTCATTTTTTTGTAATACACCTTCAAAAAAAAAAAAAATTTCGTTTTATTCATCAAAATTTCATTTAATTACTGATAAAATATTTACATGGTATACCTACAATTTTAATTAATTCACACTTAAAAATTTAATCAATTATAATACAACATTATTTTAAAACGTATTGTTAAGCATATCCAATAAATTAAAATATAAAAAAAATACATATATGAAATTAAAAAAATGTACAATTTAACTTGTTATTCACGTTTTAACGGGAGATACTTGAGCTTGAACTTTTGATATTATTGGTTCCATAATAGGTTTTATATTAGAGACTGCTACTCTTAAGTCTCATTCTACATTTAATTTCGTCCGATATTTGTTTTTTTATTACTGTAAGAGCTGAAAACGCCGTTTCACACAAGTACCTGAGTAGATGCAAATGTTAGAAGTGTTGATACAGCTATTTTTGACATTTGCCATTCTTCATTTAAGAAGTGTTCTGCGAGTGTATTCTTATGTTCAAAGAGAAAAATTCGTATTTCACCTTTAAGCTCAACAATTCTTAATAATATTTTACCACCGGATAACCACCTAACTTCAGTATAAAGTAGGTACCTAGTAGTTTTGTATGATCAGATACCATTTCATTACAGAGTATCGTAAATAATTTAGAATTTAGTGCTTTTGACGTTATTGTATAGATATAAAACAAAATAAATAATTAACTTTATTTTATTTTTGAATAATATGGAAAGATCATTTCGTCTATTATTTTTGGCCACCCCCAAATCTTGGGGGGGGGGTGGCCAAAAATCAAAACCCTTGGGGGTAGCGACCCCCAGGTTGAAAACCACTGCTGTAGATAACTAGTTTGTATCTAATCGTTCGAATGCCGAAGACGAATACATTTTTTGCCCGCTAGACCAGGCGTGTTGTTGAATGTTTTTATGTTTAAAAATACTATTTGGACGGACAAAACAAAAAAAAAAAATCACTATAATGACGTTATCGTCAAACGTAGGTAAGTGACTCATATAAGTCATGACTCTTGAAAATTCATTCGTATATAAATATGTATATAAACCTACCTATATAACATAATTGTGTAGGTACATAATAATAACTTCTACATGAAAATCGTTAATAATTCATTTGGATTATTTGTGTTTTTTTTCTTCTATAATATAGTTATAGCTGGTAATATAGGTAGTCAAGAGATCTACTAAAATTATCCTTAGATCCATTACAATGTTACAGTATTATAATAAACTTAATAAAGGTATCAAACGTTAAAATAGGTTATTAGGTGACTTTTATAATGCACGTATGCCTACGATGAAACTACCTATACTACCTATTGATTTTCAAAATGTATATGATTTATTTTTACTTGTATAAGTACTCGACTTGAGGAAGGACGTGGACTCCGGTTGGTAAAATGTTGGGGGGCTTTTTTTTATATAAGTACTTACACCAGGAAAATGGAAAAAAAAAAAATAATATATATTGAAATCGGGAATAAATTACATAAGATTAAGGAAAAATTCAAGTAGGTAAGGAAAAAATATAGGTAAGATTTTATCGGTATAAAATATATAAATGTTATGTTGTTTGTTGTTGATTTATTGATATAATTATATTATAAACGGCTGAATAATTATTTGTTAATATATTTTGTTTTCATATATATAAATGATGATTTCTGATAACATATTAACAACTTCAGAAATAAAGGAAAAGGTTCCACCTCCTACTTATTTTTTCAAACTTATCAAGAGTTTATTAATAATATGGCTGATAAATTTGTAAAGCAAATAATAAAATAAATTAAAGAAAGTAAATTTTATTTAATTAGTATCAATTTTAGGCCAAACATACAACTATATATTCACAATATGTTGACCAAATTATATTCAGAGATGGATTGCCCGTGGAACGGTTTTTAAGATTTCTTCCAAATCCTGGACATAATGTAGAAGATTTAGCTGATTCTTGTACTAGAATCCTATGAACTTAACTTAAACGACTGCCATGGAAAGTCTATATGATAATGCCGCAAATATATATATATGTATGTATATAGATTATTCTGGGTTTCAAACGCACATTATAGATGTTTACCACTATATATTTTTATACCGTGTTCGGCACACTCTTTACATTTGCCGTAAATGTGCAGTTAACTCTTGCAAAAGTGCAGTTGATATTTTTCGTTTTCTTCAAAGTATTTAAAAATTTTTTAGTGTCCCCACTCGTTGATGGGAAGTATAAGTCTTAAAAAATGTGGAATAATTTTAACTTTAACTAATATTAAGAATAATAAAAAAAACAAAAATCTGAAGTTAATAAAGGATTACTAAGGAAAATAAAAAATTCAGAAACAACTTTAATGGCTACTGTATGATGGGGGGGGGGGGAATACACAAGACAAGTCAAAAACTACAATCAATTGACATTGTTTTGGGAACTGTTATAACTTTATTATAGAACTCTCTAATCAGATATGTATCTAATGTAAGACATTTATATAATTTATATGAAACTAGAGAAAAATAAAAGTCAGGACTTGAAGATTATCACGATAAAATTATTGTAAAAAAACGGAAGTTGATGCGGTAGATAAGACAAGACAAAGCAAAACGCGATTTGATGGTCGACAAACTTTTAAAATAAAAACATTTTTGGTTATCATAGACCGTTTGAATTCAGAACAGAACTAAAAAAAAAACGAGTTCTCGTCCACGAAAGAGTCAGTGAAAAGTTTTATTTATTTTTTTAAATATTACTAAATTATTGTCAGCGTCTGAGATTTTTTAAAAAAGTTGAAAACTACAAAATTATTATACAGCTCGCCGCCGTATACAATTTTTTTTTACTTCACTATAGTTATAATTGGATATATATTATACATTTATATGAATTTAATACGTACAAGTATTTTTTGTATCAACTAATTAATCTTCTTTTTCTCCTTCTCCTTTAAAAATGTATAATTCTAAATAAATATGTATAATTTGTTATTGCAATATTAAACAAAAACTAATTATATGTATATTTATATTATTTTTAATTTACTCTTTTACCATTACTCTTAATAAATATTATTAAATATTATTAGCTTATTTCAACTAATTTCGTGTTAAAGGATAAAATATGCTGCAATGTTTACCGTATATCGTATATTATTATAATATGGCCACTATTATGACGTCACCGCGTCACTCGTCGTTTTTTAAATATCCATATCTCGCGAACGGAGAAACGCAACTATATAAACGGTACCATTACTTTTTTATACTTTATACTATTTTGAAGCTTGAAAATCTTTTATTTTTTTGGTTGGACGGTCTTTAAATTTCATAATCTAAACCATTTTTTACGTCATATAAGTATAGGTACCTACATTCATTGTTTTATTTTTTACAATATACTGCCCGTACAATATGATTATCCATTCTCATTATTACCACTTTTACGATTGGCCATTAGAAGTCAGACGAACAGACCTTATACGATATCCGTAGACGTGGGTCACGCGTGGTCGTGAATGAAAAAATAATTGGTAAAAATTATAAATATTTTCAGCCGATTACGAATTTTATATCTTGTTCTTAAAATGCAAATTGATCGATTGATGACGTGACGTATTGACATGTATTATAGGTATACACGTTTACTTAAAATATATATTATAGTATGACTTAATGCATAATATACGATAGTTTGAGAAAATATTTTAGTGCTGTAACACGTAATAGGTACCTACGTGTTTGTAATTCGTGGCAAAAATAAAGACTGCCAGCTATACATACTGCATAACTGCGTCCATACATGATGGACACGATAAAACGAAAAACAGAATAAATAGGCAGTCGGTATATACGAGTAGGTATTTACAGTAAATATATAATATACCTATATATATATATGTATATGTATAGACTAAAATGACGTGACATTTTATTAGCATACTATGACTAATTATATCATTATATATTATTGTCAAGCCTAAGCAAATAACAATAGTTAGAAATAATATACGAATATTTTTTCGATTTTAATATTAATTCGTCCGATCATCAGTTTTAGGTTATACAGTCGGTATATTATTATTATTGTACTTTTGAACAACTTTTACAATGAACGCGTTGCAGACGTCAGAACGCTGCACGTGCAGCCTGCAGCCTTATATTGAGTAAAATAATACTATATATTATTATGATATTATTCTATACAAAACATAAATATGTGTTCTTTTGTCGCATAAACAATTATTATATATTTACACTTTTTTTTTTTTTTTTTTTTTTTTTTTTTTATAATAGGTAGATATTGTAACGCTAAAATTACATTTTTTTTTTAAATTTTCAAAATGAAAATAGTAACTAGAATGGTTTTTTTAGCGGAAAATTTCAATATTGTCTGAGAATGTCGATTTACTCGTTTCGCACGCGCACGCACACACGCACACACGCACACACATATATGTAATGTTTCTGACCGTGTGTAGGTTTTTTGGTGGTCGGTCCATCTATATGGAATTAATGCCTTGTTTGACTCATCGCCAATTTCAATACTGCAAAACTCATTAATCTCGCACATAATTTCTCTTATTGATCTTATCGGATACAAAAAATACCGCCCACGCGGTAACGTATAAATCATCGTATAGTGTACATATATATATAGGCACAGACGTACAGTATATATGACCAAAATACTCGATGTATTTTCACATTTCGGTACACCGAACCCAACTTTATAAGGTCATGCCTAACTTGAAACATGCATATATATATATATATATATATAGGTACCATATACGTATAACGTATAATAAAGTAAGGTTTGATTTTCACTATAGATATACCTATATAGGTGTACAAGTCAAGGTTGTAATATTGAACTCTTTAGGGTTATGCGAACTTTGTAACAGGAAGATCATATTATAATGGGCACTTATAGTAATTATACGCGTATTATAATAAAAACGTATGTAAAAAAAAATATCCGAAACCTTTTTCGTCAACTGAGAATTTAATCTCACAGTGAACGCGGCACCGACGTTGCAATTATTTAGATATGTACCTATATATATAATAATAGTACAATGTAAATATCATATATTATTTTCAAGACGAAAATGTCATTCGTATGTACGTATTAATACGTATACGTATACGCATTGACACGTCCGCGAAGAATGGGCTATATTATAATACCTACACAATACGTCCAGTATTCGTCTACGCCCTCGGTGACGTCACACGTTTCACCAGGTCAGGGGTTCAAAAACGTAAATTGAACTGCAACGTGCCATACCTCTTACAACGTGCGATTTTTATATCGTCATGGATCACGAATTAAGATAATATACAGGATGCCGAACGGCGATCTGTTATCATTGTTTTACCCGGTCTGAAATGTTCTTTTTACTCAATTTGACGTGCAGCGCTAAACGATGACAGCGGTGAATTTCGAACTAACTAATGCGGTAAATAAAACTCGGTTATCATCAACACGAGTTCTTCAATTATCGCCATTTTTTCACGGTTATCACCCACAGAATAATAAAATATTAAGTTCGATTGAAAAATTGTCCCGGATTCTGCAGAATAAATTGTCACACTGTATTAGTTCACAATCCACCGCCGCAACAAAATAGCGCTATAAGTCAAATTGGGAAACAAGAACATTCTGTCTTCACTTGATAAGGTACCGTTCGGCATCCTGTATATCTTAATATTCGTGTTATGGATAGACATTATCGGACATGTCTATAGGTACGCTTTATAAATCATAATTGATTGGCAATAAACAAACACATTAAGTGTTTATTTGTATATCGTATTGGGAGAAAACAAATTATCAAATTACAGGTTTTCACCTTGAAAGTGGAGAATCGCCAGTTAAATGTGTGGGTGATAATAGTGATAACAACAAAAAGATATGGTGTTGCTCTAACGTCCGTCCCGCGCATACACGTCATACCCGACGTTATTATGGGTAATCACTATATTTATTTTGCCGGGAATATTCCGTAGAGATAACCTCAATGTGCGCAACACATCTGCAGTATTTCCACAATTTTAATAACCCCTACAAATTTAAAAATGTAACGGTCGCCAAGGGCTCAGATCCACTGAACGGCCGGTTATACGATGATATTGTACGTTTTTTTTTATTTTCATATTCATAATAAATTTATCTATAGGTACGTGTTTAACTATGAATATTGGTGAAACTCATACTTCAATTGTTTGTTTAATGAGCACGCAATTGCATAGTAGGTACTTATACGTATATATATATATTACTGAATATAATATAATTTTAAAATAGGTCCGTGTAGCATTTAGGTATGCAAAGACCATATATACGTAAGTAGGTGCGCCTATATATATTTTCTATTCAAAGTAACATTTTTTGCCTAAAATGTGTTATAATAATAATAATATATTATATTATCGTAACGATTTTATATCAAATATTTTTTGAATAAAAGAAATTAAAGTATTTTCAAAAAAAAAGTGTCAAAATAATTCAATCTCGGTGGAAGGAAAGTAGGGTATTTGAACTCTCTTAACCCTTCACTTACCTGACTTACCTACACATATTTTGGCATAAGTAAATTGTCTATTATTGTATATTAAAATGTGTACTATATATAGACAGTATAGCATAGGTATAGGATACCAAAGACCTACTAGATACAAGTATCTGTGAAGACTGTGAAGGAATCTTTACTTTCTTGAATGTAAAGATACAAAGCTTTCAAACATTTAAAAAATAATTATTCTAGCCGATATTTCGAATTCATTTTATATCATATTTATAGATAATTAAATGTTATAAAGGGTTTTTGCAATCAAAATTGCAAATTTCATGATAATTAAATCTAACAAGTCGTAGTTTATTTGGAAAAATAGTAGACAAACTTTTCTACAATTCTACATTTAAACATTTATGGGCGGGACCATTTTATTCCTCCGAAAAAATTCCTTTTCTCCAAAAATAAAAAATAATTTTCCTCCAAAAAAAATGTATTTATTTATTTATTTATTTATTATTTTAAATAACAGGTAATACACCATACCTGTTGGTTTTTTACATCGATACTGCAATTACAGAAACGAAATATATAAAAACGACAATTAAAAAAAAAAAAAATTGGAGTAAAATTAGTTTTAATATTATATTTTAGAAATTTATTGGGTATATTTATTATTTATCAATATTGAATTTTTAAGTAAGTATACTAGATTAAAGACGAATTATATTTAGGCAAAATAAAAATAACAAATAATAACTAACTGGTATGTTTTTATTTCATCTTTTTCATTAAATTAACAATAATTATAAAATATATATACTATATAGTATAAATAAATTCCTAACAGTGTTCCAAAAATTTTGGACGAAAATGGAAATGAAGAAAAATGGACAGAGGAGGAAAATGGATACGGCCACATTTATAATATTTAGTAATGAAAGCACATCGGTTATTCGACAGGATACTCTTAATGGATTTATTGCATTCGATAAAACCTAATATTTTCATTCCTAATAATGAAATATAATATTGAAATAAGATTTATTTACAATAGCTCAGTGTGTATATAATATATTAGTTATAATTAATACTGTTAATTAAACATTAATTTTATTTTATTGAGTGTCTATTTTAAGAAATTTGATATTGAAAACTAACAATAGGTATTACAGTGTGATCCTATTAATATTTAATTGGTGAACATTATACCTAATATATTCTATATAAATATAATAGTAACAGACATACCGTTTTCCGACGGACCATTTAGAATCGATTATTCAGAACATTTTCAAAATAATATTATTATTTTGATAATACGTTGAAAAATTTAAAATACGGCTACAGGTAACCACTCGGTGAATATATTTATCGTTTAACTATATAAGATAGTCGAAAATCAAATTATAGTAAATACTATAATAGCGTGTTTTTGAAATTTGAATGCTTTGAATATATAATATAACAATAAATAATTAAACACGAATAATATTATGTTTTGTAATAACTTCCTGTAATCAGTAATGTATTTTAAAATAATTGTTAATATTATATTTTTGAAACTAAAAATACATGGGTATTATTATTTTTTTTTTTTTTTTTAGTCTACACTGTATGGTATACCTATATATTTTTAAAACAAAATCTAGCTGGGTGAGGTCAATCGGCAATTTCATACTTGCAATATTACTTATAACTATTATAGGTATATGAGATGTGCGTATATGTGCATGCACTTAACAAAAAAAATCAAAAAAAAATCGAAAGACGACAACTCTCGAGATAAAATATACTATTATAAAATGGGTACACTACACGCATATGTAGAGATTGGGTCAAATCTACTGGTCAAATACAGTTGTTTACAGAAAAAATAAATATATACACCAACAACATTGTTAAACCAATAATAGTTCCCTGATCATCGCTACGGTCAGTATAGTTACAATTTGTAACTTTTCAAAATCTGTGTAAAAAATATTGAAAATTTCATTCGATCAATATATAAATGAACGAAATACCTACACTATAGGTATGTAAGTGTCGAGATTTTAGACCCATTATTTTTGAAGTTATGTGGAAAAAACACGTTTTTCTGTAGGTGCGGTCTATAGGTACAAACCAAAAATATTTCAAGTTTCCGAAATTCTACAACCCAAATACCCATTATTAAGAGGATGATGTTACACTCGCATTTGTTGTCTCTGTCTATCTAACAGATAATATAGCAAAATCACACTACGCAGAATTGAAATTTTGGCGTTTAGGTTAAATTTAGAGCATAAACACCTATTACAAAATTTAAA
>JAIPRL010004639.1:0-36636 GCA_025469235.1 Pemphigus obesinymphae | reverse complement strand
TTTCAAAAAACTTAATCAACGTAAATATATTACTAAATTAAATATTCGGTAAAAATTTCAAAATTATAAAGTCATTATTTTCGAAATTACGACGAAATTAAAATTCTCGATTTTACAAAATCGTATTATTAGTAATTTTTTGGTAGTTTTTGCTTACGCATTGAAAAACTATTATGAAAATCGAAAAATGACCTCTTAAAAGTACCAACTAGATGCAATTTGCTACCGGAAACCGGGTATGAGTGTAAAAATCGAAGCACTCCTTCTGGTAGAAAAAGTGTTTACAGAAAAATAAAAAATAAAAATAAACATCATTGTAAAACCATAAGCTTCCTCGCTACGCTCAGAATCTAAAATCTAGATAGGTACAATTTATATATTAACTTGAGTTGAAAATTTATTACATTAAATTTCTAAATACAAACAATCAAATAAATTGAACATTCCTAAAATAATTACGAAAAAAAATATTAACTAAATTGTATTCTAGTCATACATTGTGTAAAATGCTTATACATGTTTTAATTGCTAATAAATTACACTTAAAACTGCTAAACCTATAAATAACAATGGTCTATTGGTTGATTAAGATATATAATGTTAATTATTTTTGTACTCCAAACAAAAAGAAGTTAATAATAATTTCGAATGCTTTTCTATTATAATTTTTAATTTTAAAAATTGCACGTGTCATTTGATGTGACTCGAACAGATGTTATTATTTTAGTTTAACCTTAATACTTAATAGGCATGTTTCAAAGACACATTAGTATAATTACTACGAGTATATTATACGTCAAGTCGTTAAGATATTCCATTTAGGGAGCAAAATTCCGAATCGAATCGTCCTTAGTCCTTACACATGATATACATGTGTGAATATACATAATAAGAGTTACACGTGTAGTCAATATTTGCATAGGCAAATCTTTTAAAAAATATTTTGTACCTACCATTTTATACGATAGGTATTTGTACTGAATGACATTCTTTTAACACTCATATTAAATTCTTGTATTTTGGAATATTTTCAAAATTTGAGTTACCGAAATAATAATAAAATTGTATTAAATTTAGTACCTAACTAATCTGATAAATTTTAAAAACAATTCATTTTTATGTCGATGATTTATTTTTTTATTTTTCTATTAGTTCGAGGAAATAACTTTTCGAGTACAAATTTTTGTTAAAAAACTTGTTTGATGGAAAATTTATTCTAGTTGATACATTACGAGTAAACAAATCGTCATTCGATTTTCCCAGTAGTTTTCTTAAGTTTTCTTAATAGAAAACTGAAAACAACATAAAATTATTATAAATTGTAAAATACTTGTATATTACCGAACTTGGCTTAGAAAAGTTTTTCGAATGCAATAAAATGTATTCTTACTTCTACTGCTATTAAATCTAAATTAATAACACTAACCTATCCTGTCCAAGTATCAAAGAAAGAGCCGAAGGACCATATGTGCCCACAGGGGGGAGCCGGTCGGGGCCATGGTCCCTTGGCTAGTTAAGCCAATATTTGTATAGGGTGTATTTGAATAAATATTTTTAAAAGTATTTTTTTCATTTATGTAAGTACTAAATAATAATAGTTTGAAATGTTGAATATTGTATGATATATTATCACGATTTATCGGCCTCCACAAAATAATTATTTTTGACAAATGCGATTTTAAAATTGTGAACATCTTGTAAAAGTAGTGGTATTTGAAAAGACAGGTTTTACATATTATACACAAACTATGTTGTGTATGTTATGTATGTTATTTCTTATGATTTATATAAATATACATAATACACACATATATAATATATAACTTATAAATATTGTGCTCCACCTCAGGGATGTCCCGAAGAAAAATTTTTCGAGGGATAAAATTGTGAAAAAAAAATATTTCTTCAAAAACTTAAAATAAGCAAAAAAAACTCATTTTTCAAATTAAAATCCTAACAATTTATAATTTTCCGACTTAAAATTTCAAAAAATACTTCATTGCTGCATAATTTTCCGACCAAATTATAAAATACTTCATTCAAAACGTGAATAAGCAAAAAAAAAACCATCTACTTTTTCTACTGTTTTCCATCTGCTTTCCGAAGTAGGGGGTGGTAAATGAGACTCTCCTTTCGGAGCGGCCCTGCCCCTCCCGGTTGATAATTCTGCGGGCACCCTTAAAGGACCAACTTCCGCCCACTGCATATATCTGGATAGCTTTTTAACTTTCATACTCCAACGTAATTTTTTTTTTAAATTATAAACATATATATAATATAATACTATTAGTAAATTATTTTAAAATATATTAATAAATAAATATATTTAATATTTTTAATTCATTATAAGTGACAGGAATGGCAGCAGAAAAATGTTCAATCCACTATATACCTACCTTATCGCGGCGGCTAAACCAATGGGACTCAAAATTAACCAATATAAAACCAAGTACATGGTGATAGGCAGAAAAGATTGAAATACACAGAACCTAATAGTCGGCAATTACACTTTTCAAGCTGTAATAGACTTTAAATATTTAGGAACTAATATAAATAATGCAAATAATATGCATAACGAGATAAAGCTAAGAATTGCTGCCGCTAACAAAGGTTACTCTGCACTGGAAAAACTATTTAAATTAAAGCTATTATCTATAAAATCAAAATCGACCCTTTATTCAAGCTATCTACGACCAGTTCTATCCTATGAATTCGAAACGTGGTCGGTTACAAAGAGAGATGAAGAGAAACTTCTGACTTTCGAAAGGAAAGTACTGAGACGCATTTATGGCCCTATCATAGAAAATAAGAAATACAGAAGCAGAACCAATAGAGAAGTCTACCAAAAATACTCAAAACCCAATATCAAATCCTTTATAAGAGACAAACGGTTGGAACGGGTGGGACATGCCTGGAGATCCACTGGTATAATAAAAGATGTAATAATTGGCACTATCAATTGGAAAAGACCTAGGGAGGGGGGCGACCAAGGCAGAGGTGAATAGACATAGTCAAATCAGATCTTGAAAAATGTGCTTCAGGATCAAAATTAGAAGAATGTGTAGACAGAGATAGATGGCATCAAGTAGTAAAAGCAGCGAAGGCCCTAAATGGGCTATAGAAGCTAAAAAGAAAAAAATATATATACCTACCTACTCCTATTTTATATAACTTAAATGTTAATAAATAATAAACTACAATAATTCCAATATTCGATATATATTTGTATCGAAAAAATAATCGAGAAAATGGTAAAATTTATTTTTCGTTTTTTTAATAATATAACGAAGAAGACCACAGGCTACAATAGCAATTTAAAATTAAATTTCAATAAAATATTCGTAAATACAAAAATTAATCGAGAAATTAAGTATTATATAGTAATATGTTATAAAGGAATATCACCCATTATTATTAGTACATTATATTATAGCTATTAATTATTTTATTATTTTACAAAGGTGTACATATATTTATATAGGCAATGTGTTTTGATTTATTTTCGGACAAAGAATCTTAGATATGGATATTATTCTAAATTAAAATAAAAATTTAATTAATCTAAAATAACAATGGACACTGGGTACCATAGGTCAAACACGAATTCGAGTATTCGACTATATTGTGATTAGGCTCAATTTTTCGATTTCAACAATGGCTAAAAAACAAAAATGTCGAGATGAAAAATAGTCAAATATTTGATTATTCTTTTCTCCGTAAAAATGTGTACCTATTATTGTACTAAGATAACTACAAATTAAAGATAAAAATATAGAATATTCATAAACGCACAACAATCGACTTGTTAAATCGCAGTACTGTTAAAAGATTCGTCCCGTGTTTTAATGTATTCATGATAATAATTAAAATATTTCGAGTAGGTATTGGTATAGGTACCTATCTATATATTGTTAAGATAAACAATAGTTAACTCCCTAAATATATTTATGTCTTATATATTATAATCTATATGTATGTGTATAATAAGTACCTACTACATAACAACCGGGATGTTTTTGTTTCAAGAAATAACGACCTGGTTTTTCTTTTCAATAGAACGCTATCGATTTGTTTGAATCTTTTTTTCTTCTCGTCTAAACAACAATTCATTATTGTACTTGTCCCCGGCAGCGCCTCGATCGGACGGATGAAAGACGTGCTACGGTATTAATATTTATGAACCCCGAGTATCGGGCAAAAAGAACGCCCAACGATGGCATGCGCTACTGTACTCGCTGTAACATAGTAAAAGGTACAATGTACATATTATTATCATAAGAAAACTTTCGTATTTTTCCTCGACCATAATATAATATATCCACATATTATATCGTTATAATATGCACACCTAATGCATATGTATTTTACCAAGTTCTTAATAAAACAAAATATAGGGAGACCAGCAAAATTTTGAATAAACAATGACTAGAATCGATTATATTTTAAAAAGCAAATTTTAAAAGTGCACTCGTTTGAATCTGTTTTCATTCGAATCTTCATTTATTCATGTGACAGTACATAGAAACTTCAAAAATTGAACCGCATTTTTTTTTTTTTTAATTTACAATATTTTGAACAAGCAATAGTTTGAATAATCAATAAATAGAATCGATCATTTTTGAAAAAGCAAATTTTAAAAATACATACTATGCCCCATATACAAATGCGTGGCAAATTTGAAATGCTCAAAATGCTTGATTATCTCTGGTTATCATTGTTTTATTTACTTTTTACACTTTATTTCAATGATAACTTGCATGGTATGCATTTTAAAGGATACTGAACCAAAATTTATCCCGTCGGATTGGTGTTCCCATCAACAGTTTGGCCAGAGTTATAGTGAAACCATAAAGTGAAATGGGAAAGATTTATAGTTAATCAATTTTAAGTACTAGTGATAATGATAATATCCGTGATAACAACTTTGGTCTACCAAAATAGCGATTATGTAAACATTTATTCAAAATAAAACCATTTCATACTTTATTTATTTAAGAAATATAATTTATAACACACGTTGTTTATTGACGATGTTGATTCAATATAATGCCATTTTTATTTATAGCATGACGATTATTCAAAATCAAACCATTTCAAATTTTTTCGTTTCATGAACATGTCAATTAAAATTATTGTCGTTTAAAACAAATAACGTTTCAACATTATAATGAATCTATTCAAGGTTTTTCAAACTTTTGCTATGCATCCAAAATTTATTATATTCGTACTAAAAAATTACTATTGTAAATTTTTGTATAGACACGATTTTTAAAATAATTACACTTTCACTTTCGAATGTATTATGGAAAGCATGGAAGAACTTTTGGTTGGATTCGTGGGGTGGTAAATATAAACATAGCAAGTTGTTCGACTACTTTCCTCTTTATATAAACTTGATACAAGTATACTATTCGTCAAGAATAAATACGAGTCGAGGTTCAGTATTGATTTTAAATGAACTTTTTGAAAATCTGATTTGGACGAGTCGACAGAGGTAATGTATTTCAAAATTTCCCCGGAATACTTCAAAGCCTTACTCAAATCAAGAAATAAAATATTTGAGGCACTTGATTGGCCTTGCTTATCGACTTGAATGGAAACTTGACCTGTTCCAAATATCAAATAAGTAAATGCTCCCACAACTCTCAAGTCACAAGATAGGTATATAAGTAGTTTGAAGCAAGTAGTCGGGCAACTATAGACTCGCCTATTTACTCGTCCCTTGTGAACTCAATTTAATCTAAAAATCTCAGTTTAATTTATCCTCATTAATTCATCATTATACTCCCAAAATAGACTTTTTTTTTAATTTTTAAGAATTATTTGTAAGTTTTATCTGAAATTCATAATTAAATACTCTAAGAAATTTATTTTAAAAGTATTTAAATATGTATAGGCACACTCAAATTTCAAATACTTTACAAAATACATGCCTCATATCATTCTATTCAAGGATACGTTTAAACGATTGCATGAATGAATTCTTGTATTTACCTACCTCATACCTGATAACACAACACACATACTTACTGTAAATTTCTATATTATAGATAGTTTAGGCTTCTACATGAAATTGTAGAAACTTATAAAATATTTATTTTACATGTCATTATATTAAAAAACTGTATTAATTTTAATGTATAACCCATTCAGTTCATCTGCGCCCTGGCTATCGTTACACATTTGACAAGACCAGGGGTTCAAAATATTAACTGTACAATCATGGATATTATTGGGTAATCAGTATCTTCCTGAGAGTATTCTATAAAGATAACCTCAAAAAATAAGTATACAGGCATCATACCTGTGCTTCCGAAATATTAATAATTCCTACAAATTTAAAAATGTAACGGTTACCAATTGCGCAAATGAAATGAACGGGTTATACCTTTATGAAATGCAGTATTTAAATTAATATAATTATTTTGTTATTTTTGTATAGATAATAATATTGTTTTAATATATTTCACTTAATATGAATCTAAATAATTAAATTAACACAATTGTAATTTTGTTTATTTTTTTCAATTACCTAAAAGAGAAACTAGATGATATTATTTTCAAATTATTAATTTTATGAATTTTAAATTTAAACGTGTAGGAGTTTGCACTATTTTGTGTAGGAATTTCACTATCTCGAATAATCATTCGTATATATAGGAAATTCAGCATTACACTATGTCCATGTAAGAGTTTACCAACCCCTTATCAATAATTGAAAATTCGTGGAAGATTTCGATGGGTTTCGCTTAAATTATATGGATGACAAGAATATTATGAACTATGTAGTAGGTACCTATGTAGTTTGTTAAAATTAAAATTTATAATTGAAAAAAATATTTTCTAAAATATCTTAAATAGAAAATATAGCTTATATTATTATTTCTAATAAACGAAATTTGATAAAAAAAAAAAATTTCAAAGTGCGTATTTTATTGTATATTAATACAAGTACTTTTTTTTTACTAAGTTTTAAGTATGCACTATGCGAACCACCAATACATTGGACTTATACTGCATTAATATATTATAAGTACTAGGTAAAGGTGATAACTGCAAGGCTAGGATTTGTATGCAACAGCATGTTTTATTTTGCTTAAACTCACTAAACAGAGTTTTAGTGAGTAATGTCCATGACGTTCGTGAAGTTTGCAGCGCAAAGTTAACAGTTTTTGACCAGATTAGTCCAACAAATTTGTTGGTTATTTGTTAGTCATTGTTGAAAAGGTTACAAAATTTGTTGGATATTATTTTCTATCATATCGATATTTTAAATTTTGCGCTGCTAACTTCTCGCTAACAGCGCAACCTCCTCCAAATCTCACCAAAACCGACTAAAAATGTTATACTCGATTTGTTGGTCATTGTTGGAAAGGTTCCGACATTTTTTAGACATTTGATCACATTTTATGCGTGTTTTAATATGTGCTGTTAGAATTAGTTAGCAGCGCAACCTCCTCCATGTATGTCCATGATTTGTTTTATTCTGATGAAAATGGTACAATTGTTATTTTGCATATACAAGTATTGAGCTTAATGCATATTTTTGCATACTTAAGTATGAGCATATTTATTATATTCAAGTCGGTAGCAATTAAACTGATCAACGTACATATATAAAAAATTTTTTTATTAAAAAATATTTTTTAAATCTCCAAGCCTAATAGTTAAATTACGTAAAATGTTTCCAAATTTACCTTTACCTCTAAATTCAGTGTTAACACGATGGGCAACGTGGTTAACTGCAATAAAGTATTATGTACATAATTTCCATCCAACTGCCGATAATTTATTTTCAAAAATTTTCAGAAATATGTGGTCGTCGCATGTAATATACGTATTTTCACTGTTGAATGCGAAATATAAATTAATTTATGAAATATGAATAAAAATAAATAATTAAAAATTTTAAGAAAAAATGTAAATTTTCTGGTTTTTATTAGCATACAAATCCTAGCCCTAGTGATAAGTATATTACTGTGTTATTACTACACGCATATTAAAGTAAGTAGGTAATAGAGACCTGCACGGATCGATTTTTTTCGGCCCTGCCAAGGACTTTCTATAAATATCTATAATGATTAAAATATTTATACTTTATTTTTAATTGCCTTCATATTATTTTATTAAATTTTATATTTTTATCAGTCATCGGGCAATAGTACCTACCAAATAATATACCTATTATTTACATAAAATATTAGGTGTAACTTCATTCATATAATTTAGTTAAAAAATTATTAATATCATACAATATTTTACATTTGAAAAACTTAGTTTTTAAATATAGACCATTAAAAATTGCAACTTTAATGTATCCAAAAGTTACTAGATACTTTAAATGAAGTTCAAAATTTTAAAAATAAACTTCGAATATAATGTAATTTTTCATTATTTTATTGACTTTTTAAGCTAAAAATGAAAAACTTTCGTAGCTTTGATTAAACTATAATCTTATTTATTACTATTTTTTCGTATTATATTCTATAATTGAATGGTTTTCGTGCCAACCAACAATAGCATGGCGGACGCGTGATAAGAGTACCACAGCTGAACTTCACCACTCTCAATGTAAAATTCCATAAGTATCTTTTCTGTAGTATAGAAACTTGTGTATATATTGAATATATTATATATATATATAATAAATTGATAAAATTTGTTAAAGATGAGTTGATAAAAATTTAATTTTTAATTATTAATTATTAATATAGATGTTTATTAATTATTTTATTGTAATTTATATAATGATAATAAATCATAAACATATATATCATTATATAAACTAGTTAATAACTAACCAATTAAGTTCATATTGAATTACCTATATATCTACCTATTATTTAAACGACAAATACACTGCGGTAGGTATATACCTAATAAGATTTTTAATATTACTTTGTGTTCGTATCTATCCTATTGCTATTTAAATTATGTTAAAAGCATAACCAGTTTTGTAGTATCATTTGCATCTATATTTTATGTAAATATTCGATTTGTATAGTAATACATTATATGTTTATAATATATACTATATAGTAATAAAGAATTAATACAAATATTAGGTATACATAACATGTGGTAAAATAATAACTGATGCACTGAAGTCTGAACATGATAAGGAGAGTTAATTTTTGAAAATCTGAAATTGATAGTTAGTTTTAAGTAATATTATATGTTTTCAAATATCCATTCGGGTATTCATGCAAATCGTGTAAATTTCATTTATATACCGTATAATAATCAACATTTATACATACTTAATATAAACCAATTTTTTTTTTTTATATATTATTTACAGGTAATTTTATTTTTTTATCGACTTTAACAAATATATTATACCAATAAATTGATAATGATTTAAAAATGAAACAATTTGGTCCCGGTAAAATTTTCAAACAATAAATAATTATATATATATTGTAATAACTATAAGAAAAAATACTATAACTATTGCAAAAAAAAAATAAAAAGAATGGAAAGGGTAATTTATTATTCACGGTTCTGAATTATTGATCAAACTACATGTGCACCGAAAATCAAACGAGCGTTTCATTCATTTGTTTATTCAAAAACTTAGTTCGTAGAATATATTTTAATATAATCCAGGTATATAATATATACATATTTATTAATAATTAATATGTAATACTGAACAAATAAAATATATTTAATTATGCCGAGTAAACGTGAAAAATCATCTGTTCTCGCCGAAGACCTAATAAAAAATATAAACGAATTAAAAAAAAAAATTCAACTTTCCGGTGAGTAAAATTCAAAATACTTTTCGATTCATTTATGTTAAAAATATAGAATTATAGTAATATGTATGGTCAGAAATTAATAATTTTTATTTTAATTTATTAAAATATATTGTATAATGGTAGTTTATGTAGTAGACATATTGGTATGTAAAATATGTACGTAGATTGTATAGGTATAGAGATACATAAATATTGAATCAATATTTTTTTTAGGTTTTATATTATTTTTCAAATAATCAAAAAATGGATCAAAACTATAGTTATAATAATATATGAACAAAAACTCCTACAGTATAACAAACATACCAATATATAGTTACTTTAGTGGTTAACCACTAACAGGACGAATATTCTCGTTTTCAAAATTCAGTATTAGATCCATGTTAAAAATACACACAACTTGTTCAGTATAGCTGGTTTACTGTTTTCTCAACCAATTATGAAGTGGTCAGATAGCTACAGCAGTTAACAAATAAACCACGAATGTATATCGAATTTAAATTACTGTAAACCTCCATTATATCGAAATAATTGTTTTTCAAAATTTTAGATGCCAATATCGTGATTAAAAAAGTGTTAAAATGAATGTATAATATACGTATTTTAGAGGGCCAGAAAAAAGCGCAGTACGAAGAATGTGAGGAAGAAAGAAAAAAGAACAATGAGAAAATTCAAACTTTAAAACGCGACATCAAAGAAGTGTACCAAATCAAAAGGCAAGAATCTACGGTGAGTATAAAACAAATCAAAAAAAAAAGTTTAAGTTTAACATTCAAAGTAGCAAATTTTGAATTTTTGAATTTTTCAAGTAATTTTAATACATAATTATTACATTTTTATAAGTTATATTTTGAGATTTAAATGTATCGATTTGCATCATTATATATTAACTGAGTGACAAAGTAGTTCTGAATCTACACGAATTATGAATTTTGAAAGACTCTTGTTAGTCTATATTTATCTAACAATTTGCACAATAAATGCATGTTAGTAACAAATATTGAATAATTCATTTTGTTTTGAAATTAGAATCAAAAAGTTCTAGTGAAAAAAAATACTAAAATTTAAAAAACGTCATATCTGTAATGGATTATTTGTTTCTTTATCAAAAATACTTGAAAATTAAAATTTTTCAGAATGCGAGTTTCATTGTTTAAGTCAATAGGCATTACCTAATAGATATAGAAGTATAAAATAGCTTATTTAATTTTTTTGTCAAATAGTCAAATAGATAAATCGATTGAGAAATAGTTATCAATATTAAAACAGAAATATTAAATATATCTTGAATAATTAAAAAAAGAAAAAATAGTTATACCGTAGCTTTTCGTTCTAAGCCCGCAATAATATGCTTATTTTCCTAAAAAAATTTAGTAAAAAAGTAAAAATAAAAAACGATATTTACAGTGTATAGACGCGTTACCAGATACAAAAACTACTGCGAAAATCACAATTTTAAAGAGGAAAAAGTATCACGAAGCGTTAGATATTTTGGATATGAAATTGATAGACATGAAAAAGAAAACCGATCTAATTAGACATGATATCAAACAGGTATAGTATTTACCTACATAATATACATATATAATAACTAGTTGTAATGTAGATCAATCTTACGAGTTTTTTGACTGCGGTGTTATATAGAAAAGGATAAAGTTGAACGACTTGTTCGGGAGATGGAGTGACGCGCGGTCAAAGATCAATTTTACCGTAGACAAGGATTCAAATACGGCTAAGGTCAGCTGATTTATAAACGAATTATTCGTCATTTATACATCTAAATTAATTATTGTATCAAATCCCTGCCTACACATAATATAATATCTAGACGCTATCAGCGCTCGAAAATCGATCTCATCAAATCGAAATGAGCCGAATGGAAGCGTCACACGTAACCCGCAAGTATAGATCCATAAGAAATCGACTTTTGGAGGATTCCGTCGTGTTCGATTCCACGCTGAACAAATTAGAAAAAACAATAAAGACGCAAAAACGTGAAATCCAACGACTGGAAGTACTATATTGGAGATATAAAATTATATCCGCGGTTAATGATTAATTTATTTATTTTGTTAAGAAAATCAACGAAGAAGCCGTCAAGTCTAGAGACAAGACCCGATCGGTATTACAGAAAAAAGAAATGAACGCGGCTAATATAGCGAAATTCCGCATGAAACAAGTAGAACAGATCAGGTAAGTCAAAATATTGAAATACTTTAGGTCTCCTCCCCCCCCCCCCAAATAAAAATACAATATTATTATTTATTTATTCAGTATAATTCATTAACTTATTGACTTGAAATAAATAATAATAATAATAATAAGAGCTGATATGTATACCAACTGAGTTAAGCTCGTATCTGGTACCTATATGGAAGTTATCCCACGACAGGTTGTCTTTATATCTTCTATATATATATTATTTTTGGTTTTAAATTTAAAATAATAATAATACTGTTCGAAGACCAACTTCTACCATCTATATTTGAACGGTATTTTTTTTTTTTTTTGTTATTTTAGATCTACATTAAAAGGACGTGATACCCGTATTTTCTGTCTCTGTAATATACAAAATTTACGTTCTGCATTTGTATCACAACTTTGTCATTTTTAATATTGGAATAAATTAACCTATTACCAAATTTATAGACGAGATTATTACCTATGTTGTAGAGTCCTGTGTTTTCGAAAATTTAACTTTAAAGAGAAATATAGCTTTTTTAATTATTGCGTTTTTTAAATAGTTATATATCTCTTTACAAAATAAACATTTCAAGTATAGATTTAATAATAGGTTAATTTACTTTAATATGAAAAATTACAAAGTTATGATAAAAATACTGAACGTGAATTTCGTATATTATCAGTAGGTTAGACGGAGATAGCAAATGCAGATATCACGTCCTCTTTAGACTACAATTTAAATCAAACGCAAATATGCTGCTATGTTTAACAAATTAAATTGTTTAATGTTGTTGTATGTTTAATAAATTAATTAATTAATTAATAAAAATAAATTTGTTTGAGTAGAGTTTTAGTGGTATGCGGGAGGATGAGGGAGAGCAAAAGTCTTACTCCATATATTTAACTGAATATTCATCTATTTACGAGTACATTATGCTTATAGTTCTCTCAAATACTCCAAAACACTAAATAGATTTAATATTGCATAATTACTTAATATTTATAATTTACGTTTTAATTAAAAAATGCAATTTTATGGTGACTTATGGTCGAAACTAATAGTTTTTGCCATAGGTGCCCATTGGGGTGGGGGTTAAGGGGAGGGACATGACACCTGAAAAATTTCAATAACCATGTAAAATGAGATTTCTGTGAATAGTTTGGGTATTTTAATTAAGATAATATCAGTACGAAAATAATATGTTATTAGATTAATCACCATTGTCACCATTACATGGACTTTATAAATATATTTGTTGTTCCTCATCTGAATTTGTAAAAATATTTACTAAAATTTTGAATTGACTCGAACGATGACATTTTATCCAACCATGTGGATACAGCCTCTGGGAAATTATATTTACAATATGTATCACCAGTGCTAGAATTGGAATGCGCAGATGGACGGAACTCCTCTATACTATTTTATAATATTTTGAGAGCACTTTTACTAATTGTTTTTTACATTATACGAGTTACATAGTTTGAAACAACCCTCATTTATTGAAGGCTCGAAAGTATTCCTTCTTCTTTTTTTCCAATTTGAGCACTGTATATCACATAAAATTCAAAATTCAAGAATTCAAATCCGCGGTGATGTTTTTCGAAACAATTTAAATTCAAAAAAAAAAAAATTTACATTTTAAATCATATTTCTCTAGAAATAAAAATCCAATCATAACCCAACCAATAGAAATTAATTCATAACTTTCAGTTATCTTATATACTTACATTTATATTAGAAAAAAATTATAAGCAAAAATGATTTGGAAGTACCAAATCTGTAAATGTAGAACTTCATCTATATCCATGAGTACTAGAGTTACTTAGTTCAGGAGAAGGGCGTGACACCCTGGAGAATTATCTGATAATAGAACATTGCTAAAATTGGTAGAATAATAATCCCCGAAAATGAGTTGAAATAATAATCCCCAAATTTAAGCAGCTGTAACTCTGTAAATTTTGGATTTAGGATATTGTTTAGGCAACAAAATTAATTTAAAAATGTATCTATTTTAATCCAGTATTAAAAAATAATTGATATTTCTTTCAGTGCGTGTATGTACAATAACTTGCGTTTTTTTTTTCAATAGCTATTTTCGATACTGGATTATTTGAATAGGTACATTTTTTAAAACTAATTTTTATGTATCAACCATGGTCCTAAATTCAAGCTTCACTGAGTTATCCGTTAAGTATAGATTTTTAAAATTTTAAACTGCTGTAACGCGATTGCAATTTTAAATTTATGAACATGGTTAGTACATCAAAATTAATTTGAAAAATAATTACCTATTCAAATGCGGTATCAAAAATAAGAGTTGCTATTTTTTAAAATTCAAGTTATTGCACACACGTGCACCGAAAAAGTGAAAAATTTAAATAGCGATTCCTATTTTAGATACTGGATTCAGATAGATATATTTTTTTTAAATTAATTTTGATGCCCAGACTACGGTTCTAAACTCAAAATTGAGTTACAACTGATTAAAAAATTTGGAGATTATTATTCCGGGATTCGATAAAACCGATAGTAAATATAAAAATATTATAATTTATAATATAAGTTGAACTCTCCTCTGAAATGTATCGTATGGGCATCTATGGTTGTTACCTATAATACTTTTGTGAATACTCCAGGCAAATTTTCTTTTTTATATTTATTTCTTTTATAATATTTATTTATTTGCATTTTTAAAACAGTATTCAATTTTTTGAATTAATGAATTTTTGAATTTTAAATATTATTAAAATGTCCTTAATGCGTACACTTTACTTTTGTATCTATACGAATATACTTATTTAATATTTTATACAGAGCTCAAGTCGAAGAGAGAAAAATGGAACTGGAAAAATTAGAACGAAAGATATTTCCTCTGGGACAGAGGGTAGTTATACATCAAGATTCAATGCCTAGCTCTTCAGACGATCAACGATTAGGAGATAATGGGTCATCGGATAGTCAAGAAGTTTCCGACACGCCATACTTCAAACTGAAACAAGTCACCGGTAATATATAATTATTGATTGCGTTCAAATAAAATAAAAATATAATATATGCCTACAATAATATTAAAAAATGATCTGTATTACTGCAGAAGAATTTATCCGTAATGTGTCTGTATGTGTGTTTATTTGTTACTACTTTGTAAATAAAAGACTGGACCAATATTTTAACCAAATAAAAACTAAAATTATTCTTAAAGTTGCCCGAAGGTTCTTATGTATTTTTTTATGCCCATATTTTAAACAAAAATATAAAAATATAAAACAACGAATAATTTATATTTCCCTTGTAACCAAATCAACAATGTATCTCGGAACTATGTAATAAAAATATTATAAAACGAATAATATCTAACTCCCTGGTAACCAAATCAACAATCGTAACTATATGTACTATAACTATAACTACGGGCCGGCAGGTGAACGGACTGACACAACAGGGAGATAAGGTGTATAAACTTATGTTTAAGAACTTAAAACGAATGAAAAACATTTCGTTTCATTTTTTATTAAGTATATATTAGCATTTAGCATTGTATTGTTGCTAAAAAAGGACATTCTTGTTGCTTCCTGAGATTAAATAAACGGATAATTTTATACGAATTTCCTGCCGACCATATAAAAATTTCCTCCCGGATAAATCCCAAATTTTATCTGACCATAATAATCACAAACCATTAATTGAAGTTTAAAGAAGTACTTAACAGACAACAAATAAGCAATACTTTAAAAATAAAAGGCGTATCGCTGAATACAGAAATTTCTTTGTACAAAAAACCCTTAGAATTATTACATAGGGACATTTTAAACAAAGTTCATGGACCACTAATTATTTTACCAGAGACAATTTGTGTGCACATTTTCGGGAGATAACTCGTATATAGTTTTGAACTACCTGATCGTTTTTGTAAATTTACTTTTTCATTTACGATAAGGATGGGACGCAACTAATATGCTTCCATAAAAAAATATATAATAAAAACTTAGCCACAAATTACAAAAAACGAATGGGCGGACGGGCAGAACGAGAAAAACTTTGGAAAAGGTACCATAAAGCCAACTAAAATTTAAAATGAATCGAGTACAAATCCATGTCATATTTATCTTACATTATAATATATATACAATGTATTCTATGTATGCGACTTGGATATGGTCATTGTACTTGGATTATATGATTTAGGCTCGATTGATAGTGAGGACGTACGAAGAAAATTCGTATCACAGAGAGAAACTAAAGATAGATTAACTACTTTGAAAACTACCACTGAGAATCAAAAGAAGGATCTTCAACACAAATGTCAACAGCTCAACGAGGAGTTTGAACAGTGTCGATTTTCTGATGCCCAAGACAAAGAACAGTACGTTTAAATTTGTTGTACATAATATAATAAATAAAAATATATATTACAAAATGTCATATATATAATTATTATTATTTGTCCATGTATACTATCTATTACACAATAATGTTGAACCAATGTCATATGACGCTCAGAATACAAAAATTAAATTTGTAAATTTGGAAGTTAATATTTTTAAAAGTAATGCATGACCAATTATTTACTTAAATACATTGAAATTATTTTAATAATTACCTTGGTTATTTTGAATTTCTAAAATGGTAATTTTTTTTTGTTTTTCATTTTTATATAATATTCTGCATGTTTTAAAAATATACCTTATACAAAACCATTTTTGATATTACAAAATTCGAGTAATTGCAGAAAAAGTAATGAAAATATCTTGATGTTTTCCACAGAAAAAATTAAACTTTAATATACACTCTCAAGTGGTTTTAAGAGGATACTACAAGCCCGATTTTTAAAGAGTTTTATATTGGAAATTTTAAGAAAAAAGAAAAATATTTTAATATACTTTTAAAGTATAATTTAAAAATAGCCGGCTGTGTCCATACAATTTTTATTGTTGTTTAATTGTGATATTTATTAAAAAATATGTTTACACAGTTCAGTTTCCGTGTAACTCTAAAAGACCGTAAAAACAAAATTGTACCACCATTTGAAAGATGATAAGTTACACTATGTTTTGTTGGTAGCCGATTTTTAGAAAACGTAATAACAAATTAAAATCTAGCATAGCAAAACAACGAATTTGGTAAATATCCAATTTATTGTATAAATATAAAAATAAAAAATCATTTCGAAAATCTGATTCCAACAAAACATCGAAAAAGTTTTCATATTTTGAACGGTGTATATAATTTGTCTCAATGTTTATTATAGCCTTAGACTTTATAGTAACATTTGAATTACGAAAGTACTATAACCATAGCCAGAGGGCTGTCCCGAAGAAAGTTTTTTTTTTTTTTGGGGAGAGGGGGGTGAAAATGTAAAAAAAATTATATAATACTTATCTTCAAAACATAAAATAAGCAAAAAAAAAAAAAGTACATCGACTTTTTCTACTATTTGCAGATTGCTTTTCGAGGGTTGAGGGTGAGACAACCCCCCTCTCGGGATGGCTTTGATCATAGCGTAATATAAATCTGAAAAATGTCAACTTTCATCTCAAGACTGTACTATGTTCCTTTTTAAAATGTCACACATACTTTTTTAGGTGAAATATAATAATATATGCATGTAATTTCTTAACAGTACGGTTCTATTTGTAAATTTTCGATAATTTAAAATTATTTTCATAACTTTAAAGTAAGTTTAATAATTCAGATATGTGTAATTTCGTTAATTTAGACAATATATATATATATATATATATATACCTACCGCTATTAATTAAATGGAATACGCCTTTTTTACTTCCGTCCAATTCTTATTATAACATTCAGAAAGAACGTGTAAGCAAAAATAAATATTGTAAAAGAAAAATTACCATTTATCGCTTAATTAATATTTATACAAAAATAAATAATAATAAATATATTTATACAAAAATGTGATAACAGGAATAATTATCACAACTAATTGTTATCATATAACAAACGAGTAAAATTAACTTTTTCTTTCACAATATCTTTATTTACTTATCATATGTTGTCTGTAGGGTTTTGACTCAAAATGCAATCCATATTTAATAAATTTATTTATGAGTAAAATAGAAATTATTAGTAATTTTTTGGTAAAACATTTTGAAAATGCTAATAAAATCCACATGTTCATTATAATAGAAAAAAATGTGCTAATGGTTTTTTATATCTTTACTAATGCAAAAACTCATTAGTAATTTACTGCATTATATTTTATGCAGGAACGATGAAGAAACGGAAAATATTAAGTTAAACATCATAGAAGCGACGGATAGACTCGCACGTTTACAAAAAGACAGATCAGAATTGTCAAGTCAAATTGACTTTGCGTTATTTAGATTATACGATATGTGCCTAGCGTTAAAGGAAGCTGACAGCTCTCCAGTGCCAGACAAATGTCCGAGCATTGACAAAGCTGATTGGTTGATATGCCTATTACAAACTAAATATGAAAATGTAATGAGGAGGTATGGATCAATGGATAAAGATCAGCGGAACACGAATGGAATAATTAAAACCAACGTATGTATAAATAATATATGAAAACAAGATCTATAGTACCTTTTGACTTTTTCCAGTTCCTGTTCTGGTTATCGTTTTAAATTTACTTTACAGGTTCTGGTTTCGGGCTTTTAAAAATAAAACAATGGGTTGGGTGCAAGTTCGGCGACCTTATAATTATAAATGCCCTGTAATACCTTAAACTTTTCTTGACAAATAATAATCTGATATAAGTACTTTTCATAAATATTTTAAGTTTTAACTTGATACTCAAAGAAAAGATTCTAAATAAATGTAAGGTCACAAAGATAATTAAAATATTTAATTATATATATTTAAATATATTAATAAATAATTTTGGCATATAATCCAATATTATGACAAATTTTTAAAAGTACGATATAATACGATGATAATAACTTCTAAAACTGTTATATAATTGGTGTTTTTCATTTAAAAATAAGGACTAAAATTCAATTTTGCTTTTTCGAAAACATATTTGGGTTCCAAGTTTTTTTTTGGAGTTTTTAGATTTCAGACATTGAAAAGTAAATATATATACATTTTAAAACGTTTCGTATGGCTGTATATATAGGACGTAGCAGTACTATGGTCACTGGATGACAATATCGTGGAATCGGCGAACAAAGATGAAGAGGAAAAGCCTGTGCCCAACCGATATTTAATCAAGAAGAAAGCGCAAATAATGGTCGATTCTAAAACTAAGAAAAAAGGGATAAAAGCACCGAAAGGGGCTGCGCAAAAGAACTGATCATCAATATTGCATATTAATAAAATGTATTAAGTTAATAAAAAAATAATCTTAAAAATACATTTTGTTTTTATATCATACACAAATTATTCTACATTCTTGTGAAAGTGAAAAATATGCTTGGCTTGAAAGAAAACTGATTGTATTGTGATGTTTTGAATATTTTCAGTATAGTATGATTTTAAGAGGACGTCGCGTATCCTATTTTTAAGAAATTCTGTATAAGTAATTTTTTAGATATTTTAAGAAAAATGAAAATCCAATAACTATAAAATATTTTAATATATTTTAAAAGTAACCAAAAAATAGTTCTGTGTCAATACTATTTTTTATGTTATATAATGGCAATATTTGTTAAAAAATACGTTTACGCTAAACAAATAAAATGGTTTTTTAAAGTAATTTTAAAGTTATAACACTTGTTAAACATTTTGTAAATGACAATATTTCAGAGATAACCTCATTGAGTTTTTCAAATTTTCTAAATATTATGTTCGTTATCAAAGGTACAAAAAACTATTTTTTTTACAATTTTAAAATCACTGTAACTATATTTAAACATAATACTTCAAAAAACGACAATGAGGTTATCTCACAAATATTGTTTTCTATCAATTTTATAATAAATGTTTAAACTCTAAAACCATTTTAAATGCTATTTCATTTATTTTGCGTAGACATATTTTTATAACTCAAAATCACCGATGAGACGTCCTCTTAAAATTAAATCAATGTAGAACCTTTTTGAACTAATATATTTATTTTTTGGGTCAAAATTTTCATTTTAAAAGTTCTAACAAAATGTAGAAAACTCAACATTATAAAATATTGTACCTAAAACCCCTTTGTAACCCTTCATTTTAAGCCAAATATGCATTATTAAGATTGATTGATATCAATTAAAAAGCGTACAATTAGTCACTGACGCATTTGGATTGTTTTACAGCCATTATATTATAATTTATACGTACATTAATATAATTAATTTATTGCGATTATGCGTGTAAAATAACACCACATCTATACGAGTACATACATAGAATTGTAATATTTTTTTAATTATTTCATTTCCACTTGTTCTACTTATAAACAATATAATTAAAAATAAAAACAGAATTCTAAAATATACATCGTATGTGTTAATCTATTTTTTTTCTTTGTGTGTATGTCTCTCTCTATAATACAACTATAAGTGGCTAGGTTAAGTTGTCCGAATTTTTCAAGTTTACCCTATTTTGTGGACTTTTTCAAATTTTAAATAAAAAAATATATATATGAGAAAACGATTGTAAGATATCAGATTTTCGAATCAATCAAAAGAAATTGTCAAATGAAGCTTATTACATATCTAAATATGTATTATAAATTGCAAGCCGTTTTACTTATAAAAACAGTTATAGTATAAGTTCCAGTAAATTTAAAAATTGAGTTGAAATCGTAACCATTATCTCCAGAGTACCTCTAAAAGATTTTTCAATATTTTTAAATAGTTAAGTCATAACAATGGTATATGGGTAGTATATGTATTAAAAGTTCTTTCCCAAAAATATATCATCTTTATACTAACTGTTATTGGTTATGTTAAAATAAGCTTAATTTAAAAATAATTATTAGAGATACACTTTAAAATATTATTAAAAATCTTTATAAATACTTAATTATTTAAAATATTAAATTCAATAATTAAATATTATTATATTATTAAACCCTCTACAGAGTTTAATATAAAACACCATATACCTAATCAATTTTAAATTTTATTTTTTACCCCTTAAAATACAACATTTCAAAAACTTCCTTTTACATAATTTGTAAGTAAAGTACTTAATCACTTAAAAATTTTTTTTAATACATCATTTTCTAAGGAGTATTACATAGGCAATTTATCATACATGATAGAATATGGCATGTCAGTATTTGGTGAAGTGTTAAAAAAAAGCTTTCAGGCTGACAAGGTTTCCAAAACCAAAAATTTCTCAACATCTCCTCAATCAAAGTGATTTTCAAAATATAAATGTATATCAGAGTTATGATTAATCAAAATGCATTTATATTAAGAGGATATCGTACTATTTTTTAGGAGTTCTGTATAGACAACTTTTTAGATCTTTTAAAAGTAATTAAAAACAATTCGGTGTCAATACTATTTTTTATTGTTATATGATCGTGATATTTGTTAAAAAATACATTTACGCTAAAAAAATGGAATGGCTTTTTAAAGTAATTTTAAAGTTATAACGCCTATTATACGTTTTATAAGTGATAACATTTCAGAGATAACCTCGTTGGGGGTTTTCCAATATTCTAAATATTATGTTCGTTATGGAAGGTACAAAAAATTATTTTTTTACCATTTTAAAATCATTGTAACTTTTTTTAAACATAATATTTCAAAAAACGGCAATGGGTTATCTCTCAAATATTATTTTCTATCAATTTTGTAATAAATGTTTAAACTCTACAACCATTGTAAAATGCCATTTCATTTATTTTGCGTAAACATTTTTATAACTCTAAATCACCGATGAGACGTCCTCTTAAACATTTTTAATTGATCTTAACTATATGGAATGAATTCATATATAGAAAATCACATGGACTAATCTTAAGAGGAGATTATAAGTTGATTTTTAAAGACTTAAAATGGGATCATCCAAACACATTAGTGAAGTTGGCATTCTACTTTGACCGATAAAATCCAAACTGGTACCAAAATTTTGCAACTAATTTGCAACAATTCGCTACACTGATTTCAGGATTTGCAACTTATTATTGTCACCGCAATTAACGTTTTCTGTATGTAGTGCCAACTTCACGTAACACCCTGACTTTATTGTATCGATCTCAAATCGGTGTAAAAATTTTACGACAAATGTGCAACAATTTTTTTCAGAAAATTTTTTCAATTTTTCTATTTTCAGAATTTACTATTGTAATTTAAACAAAACCATAACGCATTTTTATAGTTGAATAACTTTTATTAAAACATGTTACATATTAGTTATTATAAAACTTATAACGTAATGACAAAAACATATTATTTAGTAGTAGAAAATAACCATAACATAACCTCATATTATTACATATTATGTTTAAGTGAATTGTACCTAACTTCATCATTTACGACTTATTTTCTCTGCAATTGACATTTTCCTTATGGGGTGTCGACCTAACATAACACCTCAACTTATTCATATCGATCTCAATTCGGTGCCATCATTTTGCAACTAATTATCAACAATTTGAAACATCATTTTTAGAATTTTGAATTCATTTTTTTCACCAAAGCCGGCGAGACCGTAAGGGTTGGTAACTTCACGTAGAACCCCCCCCCCTCCCAACTATATCCTATCGATCTCAAATCAGAGTCAACATTTTATTAATTTGTAACAATTTATAACACTGTTTTAAGAATTTTGAACTTATTTTCATTGCAATTGATGTTTTCACCAAACATAGCACATCAATATAATCATATCAATCTCAAATCTTCAAACTATTTCGTACAAGTTGAAAAACGATGTTACCAATTTCAGATTGATGTGATTATATTGAGGTGCTGTGTTATATGGTACCCTATACAAATTATACAAATTACTGTGAAAATAATAAGTTAAAAATTTTGAAATCAGTGTTGCAAATTGTTGCTAATTACTTGCAAAATGATGGCACAGGCTTGAGACTGATAGAATAAAATTAGAGTGCTATATATATATATATATATATATATATAGGCCCTTCATACAGAAAACATTAATTGCGACGAAAATAATAAGTTTCCAATTCTAAAAATGGAGTTTCAAATTGTTGCAAGTTAATTGCAAAACTTTAAAACCGATTTGAGTTCGATACAACAAAGTTGTGCGTAAAATGGTACCTCAAGCTATGTTTATAACGGATACTATAGTTGTAAGTTGTAGCCGTAACTAGTAATAATAACCAAATATCACGAAGTGTATTTCAAAATTTAAAATATTCATTTAAATAATATACAGCTCATCTTATTAACATTACATTAAAAAAATATATTAATATTTTGAATACTTTCACAAACATAATTATATTAGAAAAGTATTATGCATTAGAATATATTTACGAAAAAGTATCCAAATATAAATGCTTAGGGATTAAATATATTTAATAATAAATTATAAACTTATATAATTAGCTATTAGGTACTAGTATATATGTGTACTACCTATAATATTATTTAAAACTGTATACTCCCGTCCTTAATATTAATAATTAATAATTATAATACCTACTAGAATTCGATTTTTAAAAACATAATTATTTTCGTGATATTTTAATCATTTATATTTTAAAAATATTACATTTATTAATAATCTAATGTAATTTTCTTATAGTCGTGAAATAATCTAAATACAGTAAAAAAAAAAATAATAAATGCAATAATGTAAAATAAAATACAACGAACTATAAAAAATGTCCTAGTTTAAGCTTAAGCTTGCTAATTTTTCGTGATTATAATTTAAATTTTATTTTCGGAAATTTTATTTCATCCAAATCCATTGTAATTGAATTATAATTAATTTTATAATTAAAAAAAAAGTTTATATAAATAGTAGTCTGAAGGTTAAATGTTTATTGTTTATCACTAATAGTTGATCCATTTAGACAACAAAAAAAACGAAAAGATATTAGGTATATCCTACCTATTATTAAAGACTACATTAAACATATTCTTCAATAGAAATAACTAATAAGTTTAAATATATATATGTATATATAAAATGACAATATTATTCACCTGATGATTCAGACAAATATCCATTAAATGTAAATATATATTAATGCAGGAAATATCCCACTAATTTAACACTGTGAATGACTATATATATATATATATATAGTCAGAAATGACTGTGCAAATTTAATTGGTAAATAATTCTAATTAGTTACATTCAATTGGAACAATTAACGTTACTATATTGAACATTTGAGATAAGATTTGAATGGTATCGCCTACAAAAGAGGTGTTATTTCGACTTTTTGTTGAATAGTGAAATAATTGAAAGTATACTCTTTATACGTATTATTAAATTCAAAAATTTAACTCAATCGTGGGTATTTAAATATTTTGGGATATTCTAAATTAGATAACAGATAAATTATTTATAAGGAAAAATTTAGTACATTTGGAATTTGGAAATATTTAACATTTAAATATCTACAGATTTAATTTCAACACGTACTATGGTGAAAGCACATCAAAACTAGGGGATAACAATAGTCAGGACAATAATTTTACAAAAATGTGTATAGCCTATAGGTATACCTACCGAGATACTTTACATAGATCTATATAGGTATACCTATATACATATATTTTAGGAAATATAAATTTCAGAATTAAATAAATTTAGGACATTTTTGAAGTGAGGAGAGAATCAATCAATTCCAGAATGACGTTTATTGTAAAAAAAAAATACTATTTCAAAAATCACGTTATCAGAATTTGGGAAAAAATTATTTTGCTAACTACTATCTCCCAAAGTTTTATAAATGAACATGGTAGGTATATATTGGTATAGCCATGACAAAATAGATAGGTATTATCACAGTTGACACTTTTTTCCTCCTAAGCGCATCTCCTCTTCACCCGGCCTATAACGTAGTTCACCACTTTTCATTGGTCTAATATTTTGTCATTCGGATATTTTGAATTTTGGTACGGTGATTAAGTAAACAAATAATTAAACATGGATTATAATAACTTAAATCATAATAAATAATATAAAATATAATTCATTCTAATTATATGTGCACTATTAAATAATTAACAAGTATAAATACAGCTAGCAGGCAAGAACACATAAGATAACATTGGCCAATAAGAAGTGGTGAACTACAACACAGGTGCGGTGAGGAAATATTTTAGCGGATTGTGCGTATCAAAAATCTGTGATGATACCTATCTATTTTATCATGGGTATAGCGAACTGAGATAATCGTAGATGACACGTTGTTTGGCAATGCACTATATTTCGTATATCTACCGCGTCGGGTGAATTCACTAAACTTTGAGGGTTCATATTTAACAAAAATAATTTAACCAAAATCGATGGCTTAACCAGCAACATTTTATTGAAAAAAATTAACTATCCAGATACCATTGAAAAGAAAATAGTGCTTTACGTCATAAAAAAAAAATCGATTTGCACTTTGTAGGGACAGGACAGAAATGATTTAAAATTTTGAAATGTACATAAGCAAATAGCTCTAAAAAAATACAAAAACATTTTTTCATTTCGTCAAAGTATTAATTTATCGCTACCTACGTAATAATTAAAAAACACCGTGTTCACTGTACAATGGTTCAAGATGCAATGCATATAATGTGGATTAATGCATTAATGGATACTTCTCAATGTTGTTGAACATAAAATGTTATTGTCTCCAAAAAAATTGTCCATATTCTCCCAAATAATAATAAACCTATATCATTTATAAAACAATAAAAGGATTTTTACTACATTAAATAAATAGGTAGATAGTAAATACTATAGGTAGGTATATAAATACAATTTAAATTATTGGGTTAAAATGTTAAAAACAACTATACCATTATATGGATACGCGGGTTTATAAAATATACCAGTGGAGACAAAATGCGACGGTTAAAATTGTAAAACATGCTATAAAAAAAACTTGCAATACATGCAAAAAAAAATGTATTAAGTAGAAAAAATACCATATACATAATAACATAATTATTTTTTAATTGTAATTTTATGAAATTTATTTTGTGTTTACTTATCATACAATAAGATCGACCACTGCAATAAACATTAAAATCCGTGCCCTATACTGAATACTAAAAAACGAGTACACATCCATTTTGAACGCATATTTTAAATTTGTATCTTCTTACTTGTCAAATAATAATAATAATAATAATAAACTATAATATATAATAACATATTATAGAGGTAGTAGATATTTATTAGTAGTAGTATTTTATTTTTTTTTTTTTTAAAGATTTCTAAACGAATGATAGACCAAACAGATCCTGTTTCACTCTTCGTTATACGCGACCTTGTGTATATATTTATTATATTATTTTCTAATTAATAACAATACACAGCACGCTGCTACAGTTAGTAGGGTTTTTATCGGCCAAGGTATCTAAAACGGTTTGTTGACAAATCATCGATTACCAATCTATATAGTGACCATAATAATATAGATTATAATATAATCTATAACCACATAGGTACCCATAAAATTGTATGTTTAATGAAATAAATCACATCTATCGTGTCTGTATAAATATAATTAAACAATTAAAATTTATAATAAAATGATTATGGGTTTGAAATAAGTGGCATATTTTAATGTATTTTTGTTAGAGGATTGTCCTAGTTCGTTTTTTTAAAGTGGAAGGTCCCCCCTCATTTCCCATTCAAAACGTTTGAAAATGTATTAAATACATTTATTTGTTTGAGTTTAATTGAAATTCGTAAATAATGTATTATTCGTTCAGTAGTAAGCTTATTATACAATAGCAGTTTTATAAAAAAATATCTTTGAAAGTACCTATGAAATTTACTTGGAGTAATGTTTATAGTGGCATATATACAACTCTTTTTTTTTGGTGGAAGGAGTGTAATCATAATCACATAAAATATAAGCTGATACCACTTTAGAGAAGTAAAGCAAGTAATGTATTTTATATTTATATCATTTAAATCTGGTGTAACAGAAATATTTGAAGCAACAAATAAATTGATATTACATTAGTTGACTGAGAAGTTAAAATTAAATCTTGTGTTTAAATTTCCTATCAATAAATAAATAAATTCATGAAATATGAAAACACTTAAGTAATAATTAGAAAATATTGGATAAAACTAAGTAGGTATATGTAAATTAAGTTAGTTTAATTAATTAGATACATATTTAAACCAGATTTTCAGTATTATAAAGTATCTATACATTAATACTTAAGTATGTATAACATTTCTATAATCATAATAGATTATTAGAAATTTTTGAATTTATTACATTTAAAAACCTATTTATGTTTCTAATACCTTCTATATATCTTTCTTTAATACCCAATTTAAATTTTTACTAAAAATTAAATACATTATTTAAAATGTATCATAGAGTATATTGATACAAATGTATCAATAAATTAATTATTATTTAAATTAAACTATTTAAGTATAAATAAAGTTAGTGTAGTTTTAAACATTATTTAATGCAAGCTACAATACAGATTCACAATTTATAGTGAAAAAATATTGAATAGTAAATAAATAATGGTAAATTATTAGATAAATATAAAATTTTAAACTTCAAGCAGTAAAAGTAAAATTAACAAACTATACAATTTATGTCTATACTCACAGTCGATACCTATATATTAGCTTAATTTAATATTTTTGGACTACTCTCTAGGTGTAATGCACATATTAGAAATATTATTAAATATATAAATAAACTTTACTGAATAACTTTTTAAAGTTTTAAGTTCAACATTTTTAGTTTCCTATTAAATAATCAGGTAATCATATTAACTATACTTTGTCTTTCAAAAAGTGCTGTATAATGTAAATTGTAACACTTACCTTACATTTTTAAATTATTTTAAAAATACTAATCAATAATTTTTATAATTTTTTTCATGGGCTCCATTGCTTACATTTTTCGGTCAAACAATTTCCGTTAATATTAAGTATATTTACAAGATATCGTACCATACTGGTAACTACTAAAAATTTAAAGTAATAATTACAACAAAAATCATAAAACAACGAAATATTTTAGAAATGATAATTTTGATAATAATGCTATTACCTCCGTGGATCTTTTTGTATATATCAGCTGTTCTTGCCTTTGACAGAAAATTTTGAAATTACAGTGTAGGTATCTATACTCATAGATTAAATTAATTTATTATATTATTATTTCACTTATCATTATTATTAACTGTCAAAATGTGTCAACATATTTACTAATAATATTACTCATTGAATCTTGACAAATTAAAATTTGCTATTTTGACGATTTAAATTAACCACAAGAAAAAAAAGGCTTTTGAGAGGTGGTTTATGCCACTGAATGTTTAAATACTTCAACCGTGCTTATAGTAATTACTATGTTACATATTATAACAGTATTTCCAAATAGGAAATACCTAAGGTACCTAATATTATTTATTATAGTAGATATATATCTACTATAATAAATAATATTGAATAATAAAAATACATTATTTTATTTTTAATAACTATAATATAATATACAATTTAATGTCTTATTATAATATATCATATTAAATAAATGTAATTTACTTAGCGATATTTACTGCATTTGAAGGAAATGTTACAGTCGCGGTTTTACACCCCCCCCCCACCCTTAACCTTTTTTTTTAAATTATTTAGCGCATAGATATATTCAATACTAATATAAATATATATAGACAATATTATAGATATATTTGCAAAAAAAAAGTTAATTTAATAATGTAAAGTATATTATATATTATAATAGCTTGCAGTTACATCTTTTTTCTCTCCTTCGCCTTCTCTCCCATCACACATAATTATCTCTATTACACACCTGTTCTCCCTCAATTAGTCTACAGTTAGAGCCACTCCTGTACTACCCATCATATATTCATTTCTTATTTTATCCTCTCTAGCCACTCCGTTCATCCATCTTAACATTCTCATCTCTGTCACACTTATACCTTGTTCTATCTTCCTATCCACTGCCCAACACTCAAATCCGTTCATCATTGCAGGCCTCACTATAGGCGCTATCTTATAAAATTTACCTTTTCATCTAATTGGGATTCTGTTGTCACACAAAATACCTGACATTTCTCTCCACTTTATCCACCCACACTTTATCCTATGTTTCATACATTTTCCAAAACCACCATTCTTCTGTAGAACAGATCCTAAATACTTGAACCTTTCCACCTCACCCACTACATCCCCACTCAACATCATTACTTGCCTTTTCCTATTCGCTCCATATTCCTTTTTTCCAAAATCATACTATATATATATATATATCCTGTTTACCACTACTAATCCATAATCATTTCCCCTCGAGAGCTTCCCTCCACTCTTCCAGTCTACCGTTCCCTTCCTCAAGACTATCACCAACCAATACTATATTATCTGCAAAACAGCATGTACCATATGGTACTTCGCCCTATATATTCTTTGTTATTTCATCCATTACTAGGGAAAATAAATAAGCCGAACCCTGGTGCACTCCTACTCTGACCATAAAATCATCAGTTTCCCCGCACAAAATACTTATTCTTGTAATTTCTCCTTCGTCCATGTCCTCAATTTCATTCACGTACACCTTTGGTATAGGTAAACTTTTCTTCATTAATATCCATTTCAAAATCTCTCTAGGAATCCTATCAAACGCCTTCTCTAGATCAATAAATACCATACAGAACTTCCTCAATTTTTCTATATACTTCTCTACTAAGTGTCTACTACAAAATATTATACATGTATTTTCACTTATTAATCGAATATACAATAACTTTTTATATATTATTATTATAATATAATAATAGCCAATAAAACAAGTGTCTAAATATATGTTTAAATGAATGCCCCCCCCCTCAGTGCTTATCAAGAACCGCCACTGAAATATTAATATGATGTGGTCTGCGGGTCGCCATTTTGCTAATTTCTGTTTTATTGGAACATTTTTCGTCCAGAGTTGTTATCACCTATTTTAAAACTGAAAGCAATGTTCATTGGTATAACTAACTTGTTTTTACACAAAACACCAATGTATTTATTATATTGGGAAAACAGATTACCATCAGAGCGCTGTAGTATTTACAAAATGGACGTTCTATTCGAGTAATCGATTTGTCATTATTATTTTTATATTACCAAGTGGTAGGCGTTAATACTATTTTAAGCACAGAATATATTTTAGTTCATGCGTATGTATTTATTGCCTTTAATATTTTTATTATTATTAATACATTATTGTACATAATAATACGATTACTTTTAATTTACAATGGCAAATGGCACTACCTTTAAAAGACATATTTGAATACCTATGCTAAATGCAATACTAGTTCGAGAAATGCCATTGAAGGTGAGCAAATACTTAACTCAAAACAAAATTGTATTATGCGGAAAATTAATTGAGGTAATTAACTTAAGTTTGTTTTAATTATACTAAATTGTATTATATATTATGAATAAAAATATTTTTTACAATATAATATAGTTATTAGGTATCTATTGACAGTATCATAAAAAATACTTTTAAAATGTATTTAAATACTTGCTAAAAAGTATCGAAGTATAAATAGAAATACTGTACAAATTACTATCGTACCTATATATATTAAGTTATATACCTACCTATAAAGTTTGACTTACACAAATGATAAATACTCACTTGAATAATAAGTATTGTTTATAGTAATAATAAGTATATTGTTTAATTTAAAATAAAATAAAGTATCAAAATTCTGCTCCATTAAGCTAGAAAAATGTTTTTTTTTTTAATATGTTTAAGTAATTACATATTAAAATTACACTAAAACCATGACAAAATAGATAGGTAGGTATGTCAGCAACAATACAAATTTTAGTCCGATATATTTTCTTATATATTAGATTCTCCGCTTTTCATTCAATTTTGTGGTAATAGCTTGGAAATGTATGCTTGATATATATATATAACCAGTGAAACGGCGGAGAACTTAATACACGGTAAAAAGTGGGAATACTTCGCAGAGATGTGCGTATCATAATGTCATAATGTTGCTGACATAATACCTATCTATTTTGTCATGACTAAAACTAAGTTTATGCGATAAAATATAACAGAAATATTATAATAATGTCATAAATATCGTTTTAGACACATTTCTTTATAGGTATTTACTTACAGTCAATTTTTAAATTTGAATTTAAATTTAAATTAAAATGAAATTTGATACTTACATAGTTATTTCAAAATTTGTGTCAGTCAGTCATTTTTCTCATTTTTGTTGTTGTCCAATTTTCATTTCAATTCAAAAGTAATTTTATTAAATTAAAGTATTTAAATGTTTGCAAAAATACAAAAAAAATTGTGTTTAAAATACTTTTTAAATACTCCTTGATTGTATTTAAAAAAATTGTTAAATACATAAAAAGTATTTAAATACTTGTGTTCAAATATTTTACAACACTGCCTATTGAAATGTTTTTTCTATTTTTAGTAGATTATTTTAAGCAATATATTTAAAAAGTGTCAAGACATGTGCTATACAATTTAAAAACTGTTTATTAATGTTTACTAATATATTTTTTATTTTTATTACTTATTTTTATTTGTTGTGTCATAATATATAATAAAATAGTTAATCGTATAGGTATTAGTAATAAAATTACGTTGGATCGCAGCTTCGGAAATGCACAACTAGCACAAGAAAATAATATATTACACGATGAGAATAACTAGAATTTTATCCACCAGAGTGCGTGTCGTTAATCTGTTTTCCCAATAACTGTATCACAGAATAAGTTAAATCAGAATGTACACTTACTTAAATGTGTAAATAAATGACACACGTTCTTATATAGCAACCCAAAAAAATTCGTCGAAACGTTGTAAAATAGGATCAATAAAAATTGTATTTATGTTGGGTACCAAATTTTCGAATTATTGTAACCATTATATAAACAGTCACCGTGTAGCACAACTGTCTCAACATTTTTTCTAAATGTAAAACGGAACGTTTACTTTTTGGACGTTCATCAAAATTTATATGTTCAGTAATTTACCAAATTAAATGAAGTAAAAAAGTCTTTACAGGTTTTTAAAGTTATTTAATTAATATATTAATACTGAAGCTGAGCATTTTTTAATATGGGAGCTCCATCACTAACGAGGGATCATCAGGAAAATCCCTTTTGCCCTATAGGCTTATTCATCCTTGATTAAGTAGGTAAAGTAACAGGATTAAAAATAAGAAAAATAATAAACATCATTGTAAAATCTAAAATATGCATTTAAAAAATTGAATCTATACATAATAAATTATTTTAAATTATTCAGTTTGTATTTGGATTTTAATTTTGAGTATGAGAAAAAACAAAATTATTATCTACCTAACTAGTTAACATGTTTTTTTAAAAAATGTAAAATACATTATTATATATTCATATAACCTCATTTTAGAATTGGTTTTAACATGATGTATTTTTGTCTGTATACATATTTTTTAGAGTAAAAAGAATAAAGTAGGAATTTTTGAGTAAAGAGCTTTTTTGATAACAAATTGGTTCTAGTTGGTACTTTAAAGAGGTAATTTTTCGATTTCTCCGATATAGCAATCCAATACCATTTTTTATTGTTGTGTTATCGCGATATTTGTTAAAAATCACGTTCACGCTCTATAACTACAACTTTTCTGTATATAATTACAGAGTCAAAATGTATACAAAATATGTAAGAATAATTAGAATATTTACTATGCCGTAACGTGATACTTTTTTCAATATGTTTTTTTGAAAGCCTATAATCAGTAATTGAAAATTGTGAAATTTTAAAATTTTAAAATTAAAAATAACAAATAAAGCTCTACGCTACGTCATAGTGAATATTCTCATCTTTCATATTTTGTATAAATTTTGACTTTGTGATTACTAAGAAAGAAGTTGTAGTTATAGAGCGTATTTTAATATCGCTGAAATGGGTGTATAGCAACCTCTAAAGCTTAGAGAAAAACTATCTTTAATAATTAAAATATTTTATAAAAGTAGAGAAGTAACAAATAAAGTTGTCATGGTTACCATTTTTATTTTGTTTTAAATAATATTTTATAAATTTCCAAATATACTGATTTATATTTTCAAATTTAAAGTAATATTAGTACACTATGATGTCCTAAGAACCCAAGAACCGAATTTCCACAATCTTACATCTGTAACTGGAGAATATTTTTATATATTATATTCTAAACTTGCAGTATAACAAAGCGTAAAAATGACTAAATTATAATATAGTTATTCATTTTGCATAACTATAAAAAATTATAATAAATTACATAATATATACCATTGAATATTGATCATATAATAATATAATCTTTAAGAAATTACGAAATATGCAAATATATAATATACAGGTATATATAGTATATACTAAAAAAAAATCCTAAACATATACTAAAATATGCTCTATAACGTATGTACTCGTAGAAATATATATTTATTTTATAAAAAATTAAGAAAAATGTATTTATAATATGTAAAAATATATTTTTTATATATTATTTTTGCGAAAAAAAACTGAAGGCCATATTATGCATTAAAAACTTTATATCTTTTTTCATTTAAAAAATTAGTTATATAATGAAAATCATTCAAAACGTATATATAAAAAAAACAACCAAAAATTAAATGAATCATTAATAATAATTTTAATTTAATGTAGATGTATAGATTTTTCATTAATTGTTTTTATTGTAATAATAATTTCAATGTTTTTTCGTAGAACAAAAAAAAAATGATATTGTGCAAAATAAAATTAAAATATGCTCAAAAATTTTAATATGCTTTTACTATTTACTATTTAGTGATGGACACTATAGGATAGTAATAATATATTCGATGGTCCATGATACCAATGGAGTCCGAAACCCTCTGAAATTTTATCAAAATTTGATAAATTTTTTATATTAACTATATATAGTGGCCTATTAGCTTCAATATCAATATTTTTAATCATAAACGATCGATTAATGAACCACAACACTTAAAAAAATATATAATATATGCTATAATTATTTACAATAATATAATATTATATTATATAGGTACTTACCTACGTCAATTGTAATTTAAATGCAACAGTAGAACTGGTCAAAACAATCGTATAGATGAAATAATAGATATAGATAGGTATGCGGAAAAATATTAATACTGATATAAAAAGCATCGCCAAAGATAATATTGAACATTTTTTTTAAAAATCATTAACATTTGAACTTGACAAAAATGAATAATCATAATTTTATTTTAAAATGTATATGTACTAAACTATAGTTAAATATATTTTTTAAGGCGGTTCTCTGTGACGAGTTTTACAGACATACATTAAAAACCTATTTTTGTTCATCGTTGATTCAGTTATCTGTAAACAGTAAATATTTTGAAAACTGTAGGTCGGAAAACTCCAGACGAAGACTTATTACTTTTTTAATATTTATTCCTTAAAATAGTTTTATTAAATTGAAAATCAACAATTAATATTAGACCTTAGTCCACCAAATATTAAAATATTGGATACGTATAAAAATTTAAAAAAATTTAATTATAAATTAATTTGTTGATAAATTCTAATCTGTAAAACCGATAAATCGTTATAATTAATTATGATGGACAAACCATAAATTCAATATGACGTACTAAAATTATAAAATATATTTTGGACCCCCTCATAAAATAAAATCTAAATACGGCCTGCTTGCATGATACTATATCGAATAGTTTTACATAGTGCTTATTCAATAACAACTATCGAATAGTTTGATAACAGGAATATTTTGATAAACATCAGAATAATTTGTTACAAACTATATCGTACTCAGTGGCCCACACACATTTTTTGCAATGGGTGTCGGTACACTTTTACAACATACCCACCACCTATTAAATATATCCAAAACAATTTTGAAATTAATTTTGTTACATAAATAACGTTTATAATAGTTGATCTTGTAATTTGTCAACAAAATATTGGAATAATATTAGTCTATCATCCACCACACATTATTATAAGGGTGTCGACCGACACCCCTGTACCCCTTCGTGGGCGCCACTGATCATACTACCGAACTAAACGTTCCAGTGTTCTAGACAATATGTAGATTTCGACAGTTACTAATTATCAAACAGTTCAATAACGACTTATCGACAGTGCCAATCACTAGTTTATATATAAAACAATGAATAAATATTAAAAAATACTAAATTAAAATTAGATATATTGAATATTCAGATAGTGAAATTAATATTTGTCTCACATTATTACATTGAAACAATATGCGAAATTCTAAAACTTCCTAACCTTATATATTTTCATGGGGCACTATAAATTGGTTGGAGTGGGGGTGAAGGGAGGTACGTGACCCCCTCCCTAGAGAATTATCTAACAATGAATTATTGTTAAAACCTCTATTAAATACAAAAATATTTTAACAAATTTAAGTATGTACCTTCCCCAACTATACCCTTTCCATAACTACAAATTATAAAAATAATAATAATTTCAAATTATTAATACAAATATAAAATATAGATACCTATTAAAATCAATACTTGCCACAAAATGTATCATTATTAAAATATTTTTTGATAGGTATAAATTGGTAAATATAATACATTTATAGGTAGGTATATCCGTATAAATACAAAAATTGATTTGACATATTTTTGGATATTTTGCTGATCGTTTGCGTTTTCAAACATTTACGCATATTTACGCATTTCTAATTTTAGATTCTGAGCGTAACGCGGGTGGTTTTACAATGATGTTTATTTTTTCTTTTTATTTATTTTTTTTTTTTTCTGTAAACACTTTTTCTACCAGAAGGAGTGCTCCGATCTTTACAAGCTTACCGGGTTTCCGGTAGCAAATCGCATCTAGTTGGTACTTTAAAGAGGTCATTTTTCAATTTTCTCAATAGTTTTTTAATGCGTAAGGAAAAAGTACGAAAAAATGAAGTAAAAACGGCAAATATACGGTTTCGTCAAATCGGGAATTTTCATTTCTTCGTAATTTTAAAAATAATCACTTGAAAATCTTGAAATTTTCATCGAATATTAAATTTAGTAATATATTTACGTTGATTAAGTTTTTTTTAATTTTTTTGCAATTTTGGGCTATTTAAAGATATTTTAGTTTTCGAGGTTTCTAAGTCTTAAAAGGGGTAATTTTCGGTTTTAAGTTCTGAAAATTGTATACAGCGTTAAATATACGTTATTCTAACTAAATTCAAAAAATCTTGAAAATCCGTAACCACAATTTTTTTTTATAGTCATTTTAATTTTTTCGACAAATTTATCAATTTTGAGGTATTTAAGTCCAAATAGTTGGTAAAATGAGATTTTAAGACGTGGAAAAATTTAGTATAACGTTTGTCGTGCATTAATTTAACTAAATTTACATAATATTTTGTTCGTTTTCAATAGTATATATGTCATAAGCTGAACATTCATTAAAATATACTGTATAATATTCTGTAGTAGTTTAACTGTACCTACATGAAACTGAGCTATTATAAATATATCATATTACATTTTAAAATATGCATAAGGTCACACTAAATCATATTTATTTCTACATTTGATCTTCAATGTAATGTTAAACATAGGTAG